>KQ965875.1:67129-83479 GCA_001574975.1 Gonapodya prolifera JEL478
TACAGTTTGTCTACAATACAGGTACGGATATTGGGCTCACTATTTCTTCTGCCAACGTATCACTCAATGTCCTTCATGCACTAGCAAATACCTATTGTAGTGGAACGAGCGTTTACGGCCTACTGGAGGAGCCCTGACTATACATTTGGGCGTGTTATCATTGCATTAATCAATGGCATACTTTTGGCATTTTCCTTCTTCCAAGTGTCGGGCGACCGGGCTGGTCTTTTCCACAGGATTTTCTCCATCTTTATGGCAGCGGCATTCTCTGTCGCGACTGTCCAAGTGGGTTCAGCGTTCCTGATTAGCTGTGAGATCAATTTGAGTGTCTTTCGTGTGTAGGTTTCCATGCCGCACTTCATCAAACTGAAAACCTTCTTCCTTCGCGAGTCAGCACAAGGTTTCTACAACTGGTTTGCGTTCTCTACAGCGGTGACCCTGGTGGAAGTGAGTGCATTGAATTTCCTGATGCCCTGTTGAGATTGCTGAGATCTCTGTACAGATTCCCTACACAATTATACAAGCAACCGTCTTCTTTGTCTTATACTACTTTGTGGCGGGCCTCTCTGGTGCATCGAGCTCCGCTATCATCTTTTGGATCTTTTTTGTCCTTCTACAACTCTTTGCCGTGTCTCTGGGACAATGGATCACGGCACTCATGCCAAATCTTCCGCTCTCGACGATTTTGGCAGGACTTATAACAACCATCCTTCCTGTCTTTTCTGGAGTACCGGCTCCGCTCAAATTGAGTACGTTTGTTTCAACTTCTCGGTGAAATCAGGGGTAACGTTTCTTTCTAATCGTGTAGTGCCGCAGTTTTGGTACTGGATGTTCTATGTAGATCCTTACCGTACGTTGTCCTGTTTTGGTTGGTACTTGACCGTGTTATGACCAAATTGTGCACCGTATAGACTATTTCGTTGAATCTGCCCTCACCAACGAGTTTGAGAATCTCAAGATTACGTGTCGCGATTCGGAGCTCCTGCGATTCATGCCACCGCCGGGAACGACTTGTGGACAGTACATGGCTCCCTATTTCTCCAACGGAGGTCCCGGCTACCTTCAAAAGTCATCTGCTACGGATATGTGCGGGTACGTTTGGCGCATCTCCTGCATTCAAAGTGCAACGTTTTTTACGCCGCGATGTTCACAGGCTGTGCCAGCTTTCGGACCCTCCTGTCGTTTTGGACTATCAGTTTTCTTTCACCTACAGCCATCTGTGGCGAAACTTCGGCATTCTTGTTGCGATGATTGTTGTCAACAGAGCACTCATGTTCTACTTTTTGCGCAGGGAGTCTCGGCGGCTCTCCAAGTGAAGCAGTTAAAATATAAATATTTCTTTAGACCTTAGACGATTACATTCTCACTTTTCTATCCTCGGCTGGTTTCACACACAGAGTAACATCATGCAATGGGGGGGAACTAGAATTTGTCCCACTCGATCATAATTGCAAAACCCACTTGACTGCTCAATTGGTGGCGCTCATTCTTACAATTGCTCACACACAGCGCAAACTTCAAGCCCTCACGTTTTGTCGCAGGCAAGGCGACCTCCAATGTCCGGAAGCAGATTGTTTCTGTGAGGTCAAGCCGTCGGGTGGGATGGGCGGTGGCACTGTTACGGCCAACGCCACGTCATTTGGTTGGTAGGACAGGGCAGTTGTGGCTTGTGCGTGGGTCATGTTTTCCTCGTAGGTTGGGCAAGAAGAAGGGACAACCGATCACGTCGGAGAAACTGGACGGGCGCTTTCAACAGATCAATGTATACAATAAAATTACAATCTCTTTTGTGTGGCAACATACTCTTTTCCCTCTCCAAATACATTACACGGAACCATCCCGAACCCTCTGAACCTCGCCCTTCTATTTCGCTCCGGTTCCCCGGTCAGTTTGTAGTTGGGGAACCTCCTCAACCAGCGCTGCACGGCGATGCGCCCCTCGAGACGCGCCAAGTTCATACCGGCACATTGGTGGATGCCTGAACCAAACGCAACGTGTTTATTGGTGCTGCGTTGCAGGTCAAGACGGTCTGGTTCTGGGAACTGGTTGGGGTCACGGTTGGCCCCACCCATGCCGATGGTGACTGAATTGAAAAAGACTTTATTCAGCTTAATGGCGACGGTGGATGGTGGCTTAAACTCACTTAAAGTTCCAGCGGGCATGAAGACACCACCAACGGTGACATCCTGGGTCGATCGCCTGTTTCCCAATTGATTCGAAGACTCGTAGCGGAGGAATTCTAAAGGGGGAAAAGGAATGAAATCAACATAGAGAAAGGCGAGCGGCTTGCATCCAAAACACGCACCCTCGACAGCAGTCTTGAGGAGATTGGGATCGTCCAGGTTATCGAGAAGCAGACGCTTTTGGTCGGGCCATTCACTGAGCATGACGAGCGAGTTTCCGATCAGGTTGGTTGTTGTCTGTCAACCGTACAATGTTGAGTGACATCACTGGTGTTTACCGGCGGACCATTCGATTTAGGCTCACCTCGTGTCCTGCGTTGAGAAGGAAAACACAGTTCTGCATCAGCTCTGTCTCGGTGAACTTTTCGCCGTTGGGGTCGCCGAGCACTAGGAAGGGTATCGCTATCAGCAAAGCGTTTCCACGTGTCGGAGACATAGTGAAACCCACTCAATCGAGTCAGCATGTCCGTATCACGGTCGCCCGGCTTCTCCCTTCTACGACGGATCAAGTCCTTCAAGTAGGCGAGGAACTCCTTCACGCTTTGCTCGCCGGCTTGCTGCTGCTGCGGGGTGAGTGTTGGTTCCAGTGCCCCAAGAATGTCCAGAGACCACTGGCGCAACGGGCCGCGCTCATCGTGGGGAATGTCAAGTAGGTTCCCGATGATTTCGATGGGAATGGCGGATGCGAAGTCCTCGATGATGTCTAGGCGGGTCATGGAGTGATGATGCATCAGTGGAGGCACAACACATCGAGGGGACGGTCCACCCAAACTCACCAACATTTCGCTTCTTTTCGGCGATGTCAAGAAGCTCATCGACTCGCTTGATCAGACCAGGTTCCATCGCCTCAATCGCTCGCGGACTCAAAGCCCCGACAAGAAGCCTGCGAACCCGGGTGTGATACGGGGGGTCCGAGAACACCAACGAGGTGGTGTGGTGCTCAAAGAGAAGACTGTCCGTTCCGTATTTTGGTGCGAACTCGATTTTCTTGTCGGACGAAAAAGCCCGAGCGTTGTTGTAGACGCTGATGATGTCGGAGTAGCGGGTGAGGAAGTAGGACCCGTCGGGCATGAGGTGGACCGGAGAGAAGGAGCGCAGAGCGTGGTAGTACTGCCGAAAGCAAATCATTTTCGCCCGTCAGCGAAGACCGTATATGTTTCGAGAATTGCAACTCACGGGGAACGGGTCTTTGTAAAAGTTGTCGGGCAACCTTTTGAGATCGAACTTCTCGGCAATCTGTCTTGCTTTAGTTTCGTCGAACTCGTTGAGGCTCAAGTGATGTCCGGGGGCCAAAGTTTCCACCTTGGAACCTGGAGTCTTCTTGGAAGCAAACCGCGTGAACAGCAGCACAGCGGCCACGAGCGCGAGCGCGGCAAAGATGAAGGAGTATGACGAAGATTGGGCGAGCATTGTCGTGCGCCTGAGCGACGAATTGGAAAGCGTGTCAGAAGTTGATCGGCAAATCGAACAGCCGAACGAAAGCGATTCTTCACCTTGAGTGGGCAGAGTGAGCAGTCCGTGTAATGAGGCCAGGAGTCTGACCTTTTCAGCTCTTTTTCGGGTGTCTGCAAAGCTCTGAGTTGCCCTTTTTGTGCTCAAAGAACCGGAGCAATCAGGCTCCGGCGACTCTTACCCATGGGCCGCAGGAGCCGACCAAAGCAGCGGTCTGGCGGTCCAGCTCGCACTCGTATGCTGCGTCCTTCCTGCTCAGCATCACTGCCAATCCCACTGCATCGCACTCAGCCGAGCACTGCACCACTTGCCGCGCGATGGACGTCGTGATGCGTGCCAAAGAGCTCTATGAAGACTCAATGCGAGCGCTCGTGGCTCACACCGATTGCCCTCTTTCTGCTCGTCCGCATACCATATCGAACTGATACGTCGTTTTGTAAGGGCTTCTATTACTGGATATGCTAATGGGGGTGCAACGTCCGTCTCTCAGCCAGTCAACGAGGACATAAAGGAACTTCGCAACAGCACTCATCGCTCACATGCACGTCCGTGTGATCCACGGGTGACATGTGTGAAGCTCGCCGTATCAACATCAAGGACCATACAAAATTGGATAGATAATTACGCAACTCGTCTGCTTTCCACCAACACAATCACAAATTTTGATCGCCACGCCCCCGGACCCCCTTCTTGCTCCCCCACCCAATGTCAGGCACGTCCGTTCGCGCGCCCTCCACTGTCCCATTCTTGACGGCGCTTCTGAGCCACTCTCGCCACATCAAGCACTTGTAATCCGGGTACAGCTCCCAGCTCTTGAGTGCCTCGGCAGGGGGCACGTTGTCGCCCCTTATCCACCGCGATATGCCGTAGTCGGTGAGATTCTGAATCGGCGTCAGCTCTGGATCGGTGTCGAGCGGTGGTAGCACTGCGTGGAGGTCTTTGTAGCGTTTCAACAGTAAAGCAGGATCGAGCTGCGCAATTTGCCATTGATGAGTGCTTTGTGAGTATATGGCATATGGCATGCTCATCGACCCAACGTCCTCCAGACTCCCACTCACGTTCTTCCAAACAAGCTTGGTTCCCGTCTCCTCTTCATAAATCCGTCCCATCTGGTTCATAGAAAGCGTCTCCGCCATGCAGAACACGTATTTGTTGAGCGTGCGCGGGTCCAGTACGATTTTGGCGACTAAGTTGCCCACGTCGGGAAGGTGCGTAATGGCGTTGGGTTTGTCCCCAGACCCGACAACCTTGAACGTGACGGCGCGTCGGGGCGGGAAAGGGTTTGTGCCAAAGGGGAGTGTGCCGTCAACTTCCTGAAGGATTACTTCGAACCTGTGGAATGTGATTGGAGTAGTGTGTGGTGACTTGGAAGCGGCGCGGGCGGGCCAGACGTGCGAGGGTTCGAGGGCAAACATACCATGATCCAGTGTTGATAAACGTGTACCCAATTCCAGATTCGATGATGTGCTTGTGAACAATGTCCTTCTGCAGTTCACAGTTCGAGTTGTGCGCCCGTCAGACGACGCTACCAAGAAATTTTCGGACTCATAGTTCGAGGCATACCTTGCCCTGCAGCGCCATCACGCCCGGCGGACAATGGGTCGAGAAATCGCTCGGGATGAACCGCTTCACGCCGACCTCCTTTGCAATCCTGACGACATCCCTCTGCGACAAGAGATCCGAGTATACCACCGTGGAAACCACGATGTCGACGCCCTTGAGCCACGCGCGGATCTCCTGCTCGGTGTCCTTGGTGGTTCCGGTCCGGATCTCGACGCCCAGCGACCGGAAGTGGGCGAGTCTGGCCGCGTAGGCGGGGTTGGCGAGCGAGGATGGGCGGATGAGCGCGATGACGCGGGAGGTGCGGCTAAGATTGTTTGAATTGTCTCGTGAGTGGGTTCCGTTGCAAAGTGCGATACAATAAAAGTGGAACCGACAGAGCCGCAAGTCCGTGAACGATGTTCAGTCCCGTCGCTCCCGTCGCTCCGATCACAAGCACAGCTGCTACAGACATCCTGCCAGGCGAGGGAGGGAGAAGAACGGGGGACGCGGGTGTTGGTTAAATTGGATCCGAAACGGCTAAACTCCTCCCCGAACCATCCGAAAACTGCCCATCAGGAATCATGGCGAAGCAGGATAAGGTGAGTACTTTTGGACAACACCGCGATCGAGCACTTTTCCCAGACAAGACGTTCTGATCTCTGCCGAACCTCTAGAAATACATGGTCCACAAGTGTATCCTTGAAGCGGGGGTTTGGATACACCTTTATTGACACAGGGTCTTGGTACGGCAATTGTTCATAGTTTATCGTGATCTGACGTTGACGTCACACCGTTACATACACTGCCTTGGAATACGTCAACCCCTTTGCGTATACCACCTGGGAAACAATCTGTATCACTGTCAGGTTTGAAATCATTCTCATGGAGGTGGACGGCAGCTACCCCTACGGCACGAAACCTTTTCTCCCAGCCGGTCCGGTCACATTCAAAGTTATCGGATCTGGAGACAAACCAAACGCCGTTACGCACCTTCCAGACGTGGGCAACTTGGTAGCCCGCATCGTGCTGGACCCGCGCACTCTCAACCAAAAAGTGTTTTGCATGGCTGAAACTCTGACGATGAATCAAATGGGCAGAATCTATGAAGAGGAGACGGGGAAGAAACTTGCGTTGTCAAAGGTACGCGGTGTGCCAGATGGTGCAAAGCTTTTAGTCCGCTCACTTTGCCGTTACCCTCCGTTATGATTCCACGATGGTGCTCGCTCGCTCACAGGAGGCTGACGATGCCATTGTCAAGCGCAACCAAGAGCTTCGCGCCGCCCTCCCTCCACTCGGACCAATCCCGAACTTGGTCTGGAGTTAGACATGACCGACTACGCCGTGTCACGCTGGATACGTGGGAACAATGTGCCGCCTGAGGGGTCACTGAAGAGCTGGGAGCTGTATTTGGACTACAGAACCGTGACGTGGAGGGAGTGGGTCAGGGATGCAGTGCGAAAAGGCTCGGTGGACGGTGCCCGGTGAAGGGAAAGGAATATTACAGCAACAGATTACCGTATGCCGTATATTGACTCCCAGGCTTAAAATAAAGCATTAAAGTGTGGGGATAAGGCATTTGCTCATCAAGTGGTGTCGTGTCGAGATATGGTTTGAGGAAGAACAGGAAATGTGAAGAGCAGCCACTTTGGACAACCGGAACGGAAAGAAAAGGAGATCAACTGGACGTAGACGTCGGAGACCCGTTTCTCCCGGTCCCCCCGCCTTCGATTCCTCCAAGTGACTTAAATGTCTTGACCTGAATGTCAGAGTCCTTGAGCGCAATATAGTCATAGTTAACTATACGACCAAGAAAACTAGGTCGCTCTCGCTCCTGGTGTGCTCCCTTCTTCGCCAGTAATAATGTTCGCGGGAGAGCCGTCAGCCGTCTGCGTCTGCGTGGTTGAGAGCACTGCGTAGAGCGTTTCCAGAGAGCACGTCGAGGACGCTGCTCGCCATTCGCACTCCGCCCTGTCCTTACTCGCGAGTTCGGGACCTTAGTCCCGTCTTCGCGGCTCGCTGGCGTGCTGAACAGCCTCAACCAATTCAGCGAGTCAACACGAGCAACCCGCCAAACGACGCGCCGGGACTGACGTCGTGTGGAACACGGACAGGACACGGAAGAAGGACGCGCATCGACAAACGTTCTTTCGCCGTTTGGTCTCGTTCGGGTGCGCAACACTCAGAGCACTTTCTCCCTTCGTTCATGCCCCATTGCCCTCCCGATGATGATGACACCTGCGTCCTTGCGCTCCAATCCCCACGCCTTCGTCCTTACGCCCTTCCATTGCTGCTGTCGTTCCGTCCTTTGCGCTTGGAGAAGAGAGAGACGAGGTAGACTTTGGTCCGATCGGCCACGTTCACCTCCAGCAAATATTCTTTTCTCCACATGTTGCGGGCATCACGATGCGTGGCCCGTTGCTTGAGCCCCATGAAGACTCCCGTGGGATTTCGCGGGCTCTCGAATGCCCCGAAAAAGATCAGACCCGAGAAGGGAGATGGCATCGATTTGTTCGACCTCTTGACACCAAATCGCGGTGAAGGGGGATTCTACGATATGAGATCTCTCGCGGACGATTTGCTCAGCTCTGAACGTTACACCAAAAGACGTTCTCGGATAGGGTCTACCAAGTTCAAATCTCCGCAAGATTCGCTTGAACCCAAGTTCTCTCAATCATTCTGGGGGGACGGAACTTTACAGGGGGTGGAATTGGAAGGGATTGACTATCGACTTTTAGAATCTCTGAGTCTGGTTGATGACAATGGCGTTGCACTATCAAGGAACCGTACACGTCGGTTACTCAATCGTAAGCCTCCGGTCGAGCGAGATGATATTGAGTCGACTACATAGAACTGATTCGATTTAGGTTTTGTTACAAGGCTACAAAGCTTGGGAAAGTCCAAACGAATCAGAGACCGCTCAAAACGGATGGGATTTCCGATGGACAAATTTGAAACGAGCTTCTCCGAATTTGTGGATTCCGTCACGTACGGATCAGACGAGCTTCCCATAGCCCGGCTGCTACAGCTGTATTCTGATGAAGGCACGTGACGGTTCAAAGTATTTTGCTGACAATTCTGATGACGGTGACGTGCAGATCCTGGCTTTGAACGAGAACTGATGTCAGCTTTTCACCATCATGTCTTGGCCAACAACTTGATTGAAGCGAGCAAATTGACGTTACTCCGATCGCTTTCGCATTTCTCAGATCTGCGAAGTCCTCCAGAGCAGTTTCCTGCTGCACGTAAAATGCAAAGGTTTGACAGCGTTGATGCAGCGTACATTGTGAGGCTCACACTCGTTTGTTAGGCGTATAATTCTCCACGTTGGTCCAACCAACTCTGGAAAAACCTACGCTGCGCTTTCTCATCTCAAGTCTTCCACAAATGGTGCTTATTTGGGACCTCTTCGCCTTCTTGCTCATGAAGTGGCAGTACGACTCAATCGAGATGGCAAGCCCACATCGCTTTTGACCGGAGAAGAACGCCAAATTGTTGAGAATGCAGAGATTGTTGGTTAGTGAAAGCAATTGGAATTGTTTTCAATGGACATTTTGTTTCAATGAACCCTTTCAAGTTCAGCCTGCACTGTAGAGATGGCAGACTTTTCCAGAAAATATGACACCGTGGTGATTGATGAAATTCAAATGCTTGCGGATCAAAGTCGTGGGTGGGCATGGACGAATGCACTTCTGGGGATACAGGCAAAGGAGATTCACCTCTGCGGAGAGCCGTCTGGCATTGATCTCGTCCAGAATCTTGCCGAGGAATGCGGAGAAGTGGTTGAGGTTGTAGAGTATAAGCGACTGTCCCCCTTGGAGGTTGCTCCCAGTTTGCGTGGGGACTACAAGCAGATCAAGAAAGGAGATTGCGTGGTTACATTCAGTCGACTTGATGTTTTCCGGCGAAAACGAGAGATTGAAAAGGTAATAGTTGCATCTTCACCCTGTGGGATGTCTTGGGTTCAATGCAATTTCTCAGGCAACTGGTCTCCAATGCGCTGTGGTCTATGGAAGCCTCCCGCCAGAAATCAGGCAACTGCAGTCACGGCTATTTAACGATCCAAAATCCAGCTGCGATGTACTAGTTGCCACAGATGCGGTTGGAATGGGATTGAATCTCAACATTCAAAGGATTATTTTTGATCGCCTTGACAAATTTGATGGTACCTCAACAAAACCACTGTCTCCTTCTTTGGTTAAACAAATTGCTGGGAGAGCCGGTCGCTTTGAATCTTTATATGGGACTGGCAAAGTTACAACGTTTGGGAGGGCTGATTGGAAATATTTGGAGGAGTGTATGAACTCAGATATTGATCCCTTGACACTAGCAGGTATCCAACCTTCTCTGGAGCAAATCACTAAGTTTGCGGTTCACCTTGGCAGTGATGAAAAGCTCTCAGGTCTGCTCTCAAGCTTTGAGGCTTTGGCAAGGGTGTCAGGCTCCTATTTCCTTTGCAATTTGGACGGACAAAAGGTAACTTCATAAATAAAAACTCCCGTCCGTCTTGATTTTAAGCAAACCATTGGTTTTCTAGGAGTTGGCAAACCTTATTGATCATATACCTATGACTTTGCAGGAGAAGTACACTTTTGTACTTGCGCCAGTTAACTCAAAAGTGAGAGACAAGAGCAATTATTGTTCATTAATATCTCTTTCAAACACAAGTATTAGGACCCAATTGTTTCCAGCTACTTTCTCAAGTTTTGCGAAGCATATTCTGCAGGACAGGACGTTGAAATGACTTCAGTCTGGAAGCAGCTTCCATTACATCCCCCTAAAACTGCTGATGAACTTTATCATTTGGAATCCCTGCATCGTGTTGTGCTGCTATATCTTTGGCTTGGGTGAGTTTATGAGCCCCCATTCAAGAGCCAAAATGGAATCCATAAAATTCATTGTAGCTTCCGGTTTTCCCACTCATTTGGTGATGTTGCATCAGTACTAGAAGTCAAGACACAGTGTGAACGTTTTATACATGAATCGCTGGAACAGATATAGCAATTCCAAAAATTATTTTGTGCTTGAAAACACGTTTCCAGTGCAAAATAGTAGTGCCTCCTTTTCCAACCCTCCCTAAGTTCCGACCTTGGCAGATACACATGTTTGTGAGACTAAGCCGTATCAATTGTTGGTTTCATGTAATGTTAAGCAACTATTTGGTGCCTTCAATTGCAAGAATCACATCCCTGAGACCACAAAAGAAGAGCGAGGAGAATTTTCTTTTCTGTGAGGTGTGAAATACATGAAACCAAGAACCAATCATGAAGGCCACAGCAGGGCACAGCCTCATGTTTGGAGACATTACCAGCTGGATACAATGTTGACAGTGAAGTTGAAGAAGCAAGAGCTTGATACTCTCCAGGTGTACTTCTGGGTGGTTGCTATGCATCTCTGAACTGTTTGTGACACCAGGTGAGGTGACGCTCCAAGATAATCATTGCGATGGAACGTTGTGAGATACATTTTAAGTATTGTAGTCTACACTATGGGAACCCACGGCTGGGTAGATCCAGACACGAATACACCTGATCCTTACCTTGGACTCATCCCATGGCACGTTCCTCTACAAGTGGGGGTACCAACCAGGACTTCCCGCATGCTGTAAACTTTGACTTCGGAGGTGTTCCTCCTTGTGCCTCCTTCCTGCAATTGGGTGAACCTGTCTCCCACATTGTTGAACTCTCAAAAACCTTACTTTAATCTCGCCTAAACGCTCAATGCCAATGAAGCTAGCATGACTACTTCGATTAGTTCAGTTCTGCCTCAAGCAGTTCCTCCAACAGTAGCTATAATGTGGCAGCTGACAAAAACAGCATATCTCAAATAGATGGAGACGCGCCAATGAACATTAAAGATGCGCAGATTGCAATGCTGAAGAAAAAACTGAGTGATCAACAACAGCATTTGATGTCACTGCAGAACAAGAATGTTCAACTGCAGGTGAAGCTGAAGAGAAGTTGGGACAATGGTCCCCATGCTAATGGAAGAGACAAATATTATGACGATGATGGCAATCCTCTTCGGGACACCTGCACATAGAGGTCCTTCCTGTATTGCAGTTGCACCTGTTCCTATTGCTGCGGCCAAAAAATACCTCGTTCTACATACAAAGAAACTTGACACTGTCACCCTTTGTCCAGAAGGTGCCCTTCCATATTTATGTATGAGCATCCTTTGATCATAAGCAGACTCATTGTAGAAGCCAAGCTGATCCTTCCCATACTGGGACATGTGGAGGAGGAATGCCATTCTTGCCTCAGAGTTCCGCTCCCAAGCCTTCCAGGATAATTCCTTCAAAGAATACCCCATCTGACTGATTTCCCAACATAATGTTGCAGGTAAAAGTCTACAGTTGGGAAAAACTCACAGAGGCTGTTCATTATTTCCTAAAGGTACATGTTGGGTGTTGAGTCAATGAGCACTTGCAGAACCTCAGAACGTCCATACTATCAGTAGTACCACCATGAAATAGAAGATGAGATGACTTACCTCATGATGATTGTTATGCATCTTCTGTCACCATCCACATGGCCCATGTAACAAAGTATTGCTGTATTCTGCAACAGCCTGGATCCTCCTCTGCACACTGCACCTGTTAACCATGAAATGCTCAGCAATATCTTCCACAGACTGTCTGTCCATGTGAGCATAAATAACCTGCCATTGGTGTGGAGGATATCTGTGGATGGTGGCCCTGGGTATTATTATGGAGGGAGGTGTTTGTGGATGTGCACTGTGGCATATGAGGTGGTTGACGCAAACCATTTCTCCATTTATGTACAATTATGTTTGGAGGTTCTTATCAGGTCTTTAGAGCTTAGAGAGTAAGATGTTGGTGTTTATGGGTCAGATGAGGGATTGTGGCGCAGCAGCGTTAAGGGTGGAACCAAACAGGCATCCACATCTTTCATCACTGCCATCACCGTTCCTTCTTTGCATTCACAGTGTCTCAGGTTGGTCTTGGGTGTTAAGATTGGCGTTGGTGCAATATTGGACATTCCCCAATGCATTCTATCAGGTTGTCATGCCTTCAATTGGACAACCATCTCCGACATTGCAGTTTGGTGTTTGGTGTGCCTCATTTGCACTGCACCTTTTCCAATACTTTTGCTATCCCATCACCCCTTTGCTGATGGCTATTCCACTGGAACTTGGAAGTTCTCAACAGACCTAGCCTGATCTTGGTATGCACTGGAGCATCTCTTATGGATTCTCCACCACATCTTTGGTGAGCAAGGAGGGATTACTTCAAGTTTCATCCATCTGGAGCCAAAAACGCAGTGACGGACACGCAGAAAACCCAAACTAATGAAAATGAAGGTGCAGAAAGCTTTCTGTCAACCTGAATGCCTGCAAATGGGACCCTTTGGACTCTTTTCTCTGGGCAGACAATGTCTGGACCCTCCACTGCCTGTCAATGATTGTACTTGCTTGACAGAAGTGAGATGGATACCAGGGAAGCGTCATTGAGGGAGAGGCTGCAGAATCTCCATGACAGGGGGTGGGACTCAACAGGACCAACTTCAACAGGCCCTGGACGTCTGGAAACAGCTCAGAACGCCACCCCGTTTCGCACACAACATCTCTATAGTGAAATCAAAAGGAATAGTGAGGTAAACGCAATGGAACGCAGTGACAGCGGCGCAGGTTTGACTTCTTGAGGGTTTTGTTCAAACACACGCACAAACAAAAATATGGACGTAGGACAGTCGTTCACATACAGTAAAACAAGAGAACATACTTGAAGAGTTGATTTTTAAAGCCAGAGGCCGGGACGTGAAGTCCCCATTGAAGGGGAGGACAATTTATGTTTGCCAGGTCATGGGTCCTTACCAACATCCTGCGACCAAGACAACAACACCTCCAATGCTCCCAGGGGACGCATTAGACATGGTGAAAGCCACCGCAATGGGAGAAATTGGCACTTTGGCTCAGCAGATTGAAATGAAGTCCGTCACATGGATTTGCAGTTTGGAGAGACGATGACAATAGGGACACTTCCCCAGACCCCCCACGTCATTTTATACAGTCGCCAGCTTCAGAAAGTTATGGAGAACAAATTCCTTATATTTTTTCAGCAGATGATCAATACCCTAAGTTCCGTAGGGATGACCCTCATGCTAACATAAGGCACACTCTTTATGAATTTAGGAGGCTTACTAAAGCTAGAGGACTTTCTCTTGAGCATACTTTTGAAGATGTGCCAAAAAATTATTCTGAAGCTGATATCAGAGATATTGCCATTTCAATATGCAGACAGACCACAAAGACTGAGTGAGGTTGGCAAGAGTTCACTGACCAACTTAATGAGCTCTTATCACATAGAGACACTTCACAGAAGAGAGAAAATTATGACAGAATACTGCAGAATTGAACATTTTTAGATCTTGGTCCTATTATGTGGACACAGAGTCTTACTAAAGCTGGTTTAGAATTGAGCAGCAGCATGTCTAAGTACAATATTCTTAGAGACATCTTTAGCTAGCTCAAGGCAGCTGCTGTAGATTCCTTGCGCAGTAAATTAGACAAAGTACAGTGGTTCCTAGATGAAGATAATAACCTGAAGCAGTTTCTCAGTACAGCAAGTAGAATACTTGCAAGATTTACGCACAGAAATAATGAAGTGTGGGACTGTATTGTTCCTAGCCCAATAAGGCAGAGCTCTTCTCAAACAGCTCCTACATAGTCTTGCACCTCCCAGCAGACAAATTTTGCAGAAAGCACAATCATTAATATCCAGAGAGAGAATTCCGCTCCTGATAACAGGAATGGAGGGAGGTCTAACAGAGAGAATGGCTCTAATGCACAAAACAGGTCCACAGAAAGACCTCCTTTTGAGCCAGAACTGCCATTATTGTGGAAGGCCTGACTGTCACAGAAGAAACTGCCCTATTTTGAAGAAAGTAATTGCAAAAAAATTAGTTTATGAAGGTCCCCAGAGAGAGCGAGACTTTCCAAAGATAATATCTGTTACTTCAGATACTGAACTTACCAGAGGACCAGTCCTTGAAAGCCAATGGATCAGAAGAGCTTTAGAAGCAGAAGGTGTTCCACCTCCAAATACTGAAGCACCCAGACTTAGAATTTTGAGTGCAAAGCAGGAACCATCTATTGAACCTTCCTACAGCAACAATTTTGAATTTCTTGATCTTGAAAGCAGACTTGATAGAGACTTTGAAAACACAGAATGCAATAAAGTGAAAGCTTTTATTAGAGTCATGAAGAAGCAAGAGGACCTTGAAGTGGAAATCCTGGAATCAGCATATGATTATGTGCCAGTCCCTAAGAACCCAGTCATTGAGACTGCAAAACCAAAAGCTGAAGATCAGAGAATGGTTGAAGCTGCACTAACAGCAAGCCTAGAGAAAGGCAAAGATAAGGCCCGTTTTGCTGAACATTGAGAGAGTTATTATTGAAGAAACAGCCAGAGATGCGAAGCACCCCAAAAGTAACAGAATGCCAGATTCTAGCTACTCTTGCTGAAAAACGTGCAAACAGAAGTAGATCTTTTCTCTAGCCAGAATTAATTCTGAAGCTCTTGAAAGTCTTCAAAGAGTTATTACTGAAACACATATCCCAGTGCCTACCAAAACAGTTTTTGAATGTTAATGATGCTACACAGAGAAAGAAATCCATTGAAAATACACAAACTGAAGTGTTGAGCATTACTGGCAAGGCAGTAACAGTGGTATCAAATAAGAGACGCACCATTATGACAAGCCCTCTTATTCCTGCAAGAATTAATGGCTATTCAGTTTATGTGCATCCAGACACTGGCACAGAAGCTATGACACTATCTCATACTCTTGCTAAATCAGTGAAGTTACCAATTAATTTTTGGAGAAGACTGTCAATGGTCAAGGTCTATTTGGGTTTGGTCCAGATGCACTACCTTTAGTTGGAACATGTGAAGGTATCTCTGTCAAGCTGGGTGAAACTGAAATTATAACAGATGCATACATTGTTGAGGATGATGATATTCAGAGTGGTGTTCTGGGGATCCCTCAAATTTCCATGACAAACATGACAATCTCATTAAATGGCCTTGAGTGCATTATGGAATGAGGAGGACCTCAAAATGAAACAATAAGAGAAAAAGCTGTCTCAATTCTGAAAATCAAACATGAGTATGCTTTGAATGTGCTTCAAACTGATGGAGATTATCAAGTGGTCACCATCCCAGTTGTTGTAAAAACAGAAAGTCCCTTTATTCCTATTAATGCAATTGTTGACCTTGATGCCTCCCAGAGTGTTATATTAGAAAGCACTCTGATGCGCCTGCAAAACTTGGGTCTCCAAGTTGATTTACAGAAAGAGGATTCTATACACACTATGACAAACCAGTATGGTCAACAAGCTGAAGTGTTGGGATACATTGAACTGCCTGTGGAAACTTTTGACTTGCAGCACTCTCAGAAGATAAGGGTCATTGCTGAACATGGCAGCTTAATCCCAGCTGATGCAATTTTAATTTGTTGAGTATCAAGGAGCTGAGTACTGGAGGTAGACAGTGCATATAAGAAAGTGAGATTATTATTGCAATGGTTGGAACAAGCACGAAAGGTTCTGACTCATATTGGATGACAAATCATGATTAGTGAGCAGAACTCAGCTAGTTTGCTACAAGTAGCCAGTGTTTTCTCATGTAGAAGTGATGAGACAAGAATTCCACTAAGTCCCACAACCCTAGGGTCTTAACAGGTTATGAGCCCGTCAGCTTGAGGACTTTTTGGACAACTGTTTCTGACAAGGGTGGTGCACGAGCCATTTAGCCGCAGTTTAGCCGTTTAACCGGTTTTTTTCGTGTGTCGAACAGGATGGACTTTCAGTGTCAAATTTGTGGTGGCTTTGACCACATGGAGAAGGACTGCTCAAGTGGAGTGTGGAGGGTCAAGAAGGTTGCCAGTGAACTTCAGCAGATTGGAGATGTTTCAAGGAAGCAGGAGGTGGAATGTTTCAATTGTGGTGGATATGGACATTTGGCAAGCAACTGTTGGAGTCCAGCTTGGTGTTCTAACTGTGGAGGACTGAGGCATACTGCAGCAGATTGCAGCACACCAAGGAGATGTGGAAACTGTTATGGAACAGATCATAAGTGGTGGAACTGTTCAGAGCCAGAGTTTTGCAAGCACTTTACTGGAGGTGGATTCTATCTTGCAAAGGACTGTGCAGA
>KQ965876.1:0-19973 GCA_001574975.1 Gonapodya prolifera JEL478
ATACATAATATGTTGTAGCGCACACAGAACTCACCTGCAGGAACGTGACGCCAAACTTGGGGCACGCCCTGCAGGTGCACTCATCTAAATACATGACCACAGTAGTGGCACAGCACTTAACACCTCACACTATATATACCATGTCAATGGATGTCACCTGAGGCTATGGTGACAGTATGATTCCCATGGTGTCTGAAACCTCAAATGTCTGCCAGCTAATCAATTATGATATCAACCTCAGAGACTCTATGGGTCACATTTGAGCAATAATTAAATTGCTCACTTGTCATTGCTTCTTTGTGACAGCCGGTGAGAATTCAATGCGGATCCATTGGTGAAATGCACCAAATTCCAAGTACTTGCACTGAAATGACAGCAACCACAAGCAGATGCTTCCAGAAGAATGGCCAACCAGTCAAAGGTTCAAGTCAACCTGTGAGATGGCTGGACATTTGTCAAACTCCGCAACGCCTCTACCAGCAGACAGGCTGTTGACGCAGTTGGCAACATTCCATCAGGACATCTAAGAACTCTGCTGAACAATCTCCATTTTTCCAAATTCTTAAGGAATGCCCTTGATGGGATGAACTTCACAACGGGAAATGGGAAGATTATGCCAGATTGCAATTGTGCAAATGTTGGGGATGTGGAAACACCTCTGACAACCAAGCATGGAATGCATTCTGAGGGACCCAAATTACTTTGATGTGATTGCACCAACGGAAGCAGATTGATCCAATGCGGATGAACAACCACCAACTGAGAATGCAAATGGTAATTTCACTCTTGAACCCCCTTATCCCATCCTCTTTACTTCACACAAACTTCTAACATTTGTTCTCCTCCCAAAACCTAGACCCACCCTAATCCAAAAAGTGTCATCAAACAACAAAGGGGATGGCCCAAAGCCAAAAAAGCCAAAGACCAAAGACAAACCTAAATGTGATCAAAATGCCACCAAACTCCTTGAGGACCAGATATTGTTGTTATACCATATTGCAACCATGCCAGTTGCAACATTCAACAGAATTCTCAGTGGACTTCCAGTCAGCATGCAAGATACCATTACCAAGATTCTATTGCCTGCTCATCGCCACTGTGTGAACTCTACACATGCAGCATGCACTTGTCAACTTCTCAAATTGGGATCCACTGCCAATGGAATTGAAGCAACTGTCAATCTTGACAATATGTTTGTGGGCCACTGTCCCATGGCTCACTTACCCCCCCTGTACAGAGATACCCCCATGTTTGAGAGAAGTACCCCCTCCCCTTCTGGACCAAAATTCTTTGTGCAGTACCACAGGATTTTTTTTCCATTGAAAAGAAAAAGTAGATTACACTTTGCATAAATTTTATTTCCTAGTTCTCAACTTNCTACCACTTCCCTCATCATCTGTGCCCTTCTTACGCTTGTTCCTAGCACCCAAAGACTTTGATCTTGGCACATTTGTAGCTGTTGCAGGCCTACCAGGACCCCTCCTGGGGTGGTGTGCTTGGTGTCCTTGAAAGCCCAAAAGTTTGTTAAAGACTTTGGTGAAACATTCAATGGTAACCCACTAGATATCTCATCTTCATCAGAAGACTCAGAGTCTGCATGCTGAATATTCTTCTTGGCATGAACAGTAATGGCATCTTCAAAATTTTTGAATAGAACAGGTAAGCATAAAATAAATCATTAGGAGCAAAATACTACCTTCTGCTCCACTGTTATCAATATCATCTCCAGAGTCGTAAGCTCCAACTTCTTTAGCCTCTGTGAANCGTAAGCTCCAACTTCTTTAGCCTCTGTGAAGATGTAACGAGCAACTGTAAAATGAGATTAGAGAATGTGAAAGCAATAAAAAATAGATTCATACCATCTTTTGGAATCTTAGGAACTCCATCATGGTAATTGTCTCCAGCCTCTTCCTCTTCCCCATCCTCTTCCTCATCCTCAACCTTTTCAGAACTTAGCCTCTTCTCTGAGGAAGTCTTCTCTGGGATATAAGTGCAAAATGACTTAGATATATATCCACGGATTGTCACATTAGGGCACAGCCTAGTAATTTTAGTTAAGCCCAGATACAGTCTAAAAATGTTTAAAATGTACCACTTACATTTTAAACCCAGCAGCTGCATCTTTTGAGAAGACTTCTTTAATCTTCCCCACCATACTGTCCACACCACTCAGCAGGTCTTCAGTCAAGGAAAAGCCATAGCAAGATCGACCAAGTGTTGCAGCAGCAACTGCTAATGAGCCACTTCCAATAGTAGGTGCAAAAATAGTGTCTCCAGACTTGGTAGTGAGCAGGATAAGTTCATACCAAGTCTGGATACTTATCTGGGTTGTAAAGAAAGGAGCTTGTTTTTTATTACCCTCTTTTGGCAAGCTTTTCTGTGGTTCAAGTATTAGTGCATAGTGAAGCAATGTAAAAGAGACAGGGAATTTACAAGTATCTCAAGCTTGGTGAGCCTTGATGGTTGGAACATGCTAGATGTTGGTGCTAATCTCCAAGAATGTGAATCTGCCATTGTAAACTGTCCAGGACGATTTCCTTTGACAGCAACAAGGAACATAGAAGTATGTCCAAGATCAGCAATAGTTGATGAAGTTGTGAACTTCTTGTAGTCAGAAATTTTCCCAGCAATAGGAGCTTCTCCAATATAAATTTCATGGAATAGGTTGCATCCAAGAGAAGAATATTCAGACTTAATAAGAAGATATTTTGATGGAGGGAGTTGCTACAAATCAAAAGCATCAAAGATTAACTTGGAAGATGACAAGTATGATGCAAATTGCAATCTGCACTTTNCCTCCATCATTATGCCATCATCCTCCAAAATATCTTGCCAGCACAGTGATCAAATTTTTTGAAGAGCATTAGTCTGATGCTATTGCATAGAAAATAAGTTATAGTGAATGGGTACAAGCAATGGGGTTCAAACTGCTTACCAGTGATGCCCCCTCACTTGGATGAATATGGAACACAATCAAAGAGGATTTAACATCTGAATCATGAACAAGTCTCTCTATATCTGAAGAGAGCTTCAGGGGATTCCCCAACAATACTATGGGGTCAACAAAAGGAGTGCAAAGTTCTGGTTGTTTCATCTATAGAGGGAATGGTAATGCCATTCAGTATTGACAGAAACTAAAACTCACTTCGCCTTTAGCGTCATCAACTTCAGGCTCTTGTTCAGTCAATGCTGAGCCAATTTTGATTTTGGAGGATAATGGTTTTGTAGATACTTTATTTTTAATTCTCTTTGGTGATTGAGAATCCTCTCCAAGAGTTCCAGCTGCATTGCCACCTTGTGAAGGTGCTTCAACTGATTGGACAAGAGGGGTTGGCTCCCACAATCGATCTTCCGCAGGTGGGGAAAAGCCATCCAGCTCCTCATCATGTGATGCACGAGGAGCTGGTTTCAATGGTGCTTTGTGTTTTCCTGAATTCAACATCAAATGTAATGTGGAAGTTTGCACACTAGGATTAGGAACTGCATTCACTTACCTTTTGATGCACCAGGAACACTTTTGCCAAGGCACGTTTGTGCTGCAAGTTCCAAAAATATAGCTCTTGTTGCAGCAGTATCAAATTGTCCTAAAATGCAAGAGATAAACTATTGCAATTACAAATGTGCCAAATTTCAAGGTACGTACCATGGTACATCAGCAACAATGCTTCTTCAATTTTTGCAACACTCCATCCACTGCCGAGCTTTTGCAATTGTAGCTCCTTCTCCCACGCAACATACTTATTCATCCAGACAACAGCACGTTCCTCAACATATGCCTGCGTAGGGCACTCAGGCAGTTCTGATAGGATTTCAAAAAATATTGACTAAATGAAAAGAGCATGATCAGTAATTGCAACATTTGCTCAAATCAGACTTACTGCAAGATTCGGATAGTCTTTGGCAAGATTGTAGGCCTTACTGTCTGCATAAAGCGTCTGAATAGTAAAGTATGGTTTTTTCCAATGAGTAATAGAATCTTGACGGATGCGTTCCCTAAGCTGTCCATTCCAAAACATTAAAAAAAATTAAAAACGCAACCAACAATTAATCACAATGTCAACGATTTTTACCCACCCCAGGTACTTTATCAACAATTTGAGCGATAGGAATCCACTTTTTGAGCTGAGTATCAGCTTCCGATCCAGGGTACATTGCAGCCACAGCTTCACTCTTCAGTTTCTGCCCGCCAGATGTTGCAAGACTAATAGCATCTTGAACAGCACAAAGCGTATCATATGTTGTCATTTGAACATCTAAAAATTGAACCCAAAAAGTTCAGTTCAATGCATGTAAAAGGATAGAAAAACAAAAATACTTCGAGATCCAATGTAATTTATGTTACGGCCAATAATACGCTGTTCAATATCTGGTGTGTCACTCTGTGTGGTTTGCATGCTTTAGTGTGAAAAGGTTGCACTTTTTGCGGCAGCACTCACCTGAAGAATGTACGCCGTGACCTCCAATNAAAGGTCCTCAAGGCCATCAATAGCAATAAATCCATCAGCGCAAAGGCGAAAAAGTGCAGAGAGTCGGTGACGGCCATCAATAATACCATATTGACCATCGCCGAGATGAATAAATACAAACGGGGTACTCTGCATGTACCCGCTTGCACAAATAGAAGTCCTGTATTCACAGTCAGCAGGTACCAAGTTGATATCGATTAAAAAATTCACTCACATTATGTTTCAACTCCAGGCTCATACAAGTCTTGAACATCGGCGAACTTATCTTGCTTTATTGCGGCAAGACGAACTTTTTGAGGCGTGACAGAGACCAGCCATTGGGAGAAGCGATCTGATGCCAACAGTTTCTCATGAAATGCAGAATTGGTGGCATCACTAGACAATTTTTGAGGCGCCTTCGATGTGTTCTTTGGCGCCGGCGGTTGTTTGTTGAGGGTGGCATCCGTGGAGGAAACAGCAAAATGGCAACTCACATCAGCAGCCCTTCCCTTGTTCTTTCCTGACATGATGATGGCTTAATAATTGCTTGACTGATGGTCGAAATTGCGTGGGGGATTGGTTTCTCCTCGAATTCAGGATTCCTCGGAAAATGAGGCTCCTCGTGTAAAAGACCGCCCCACTGATTACATAACAGAAAATTTGCTCCAAACATCAAAATTCATTTGTATGTCACATACAGTCATAGTAATTTATTCTGTAAGATAGTTCCGATTGTCTAGCCTAAAATGGAAGAAAGTTGATCTAGCCTGCACATTCCAAAACGGGAGTTTGGACCGAACTCCGGTTTCTGAGAAGGGTTCACGGAAACAGGAGTTCGGTCCGAACTCTTGTTTTGGTGACAGGTGCACACCTGCAGGACGTGCCCTAAGTTTGGCATCACGTTCCTGCAGGTGAGTTCTATGCACATTACGTCTTGCTATGTACATCTGATCATATATACACGTTCCTGCAGTTTACAGGCTCGTGCAGCTCACCTAGGTTGTGTAGCATGGGTCTTCATAAGATTAAGGGACATATCATGGCATTGTTCTTTGAAGAAATTTACATACTTTTGAGACAAAACACTCATCTTTAATATTATGGATCTTGGGGTGGGTGGAGCAATTTACAGAGTGGGGGCACTCTCCAGGGTGGGGGGTGTAAAAAACGTGACATGTAGAACTTGAGGGCCGCATTTTTTGACAATGAGAATGATCTTGGATATGTCTGACAAGTTGATTGGTATGGTCCTCAAAATGACTTTGAATATTTCCAATGCGAAGGGTGTGGCCCATCTCTGAACCAACATGGCCTTGTCATCTGAATTGAAAGCATCCCTGAGTTTGAACTGGCCAGTCCAAATCTCAGCAGTTGCCAACGCCAGTGATGATGTAGCAACTTGATAGATTCAGGGCAAAGTGTCTATGTAGCCAACAAAGGGGTTCAAGGGCAGGTTGCAATTGAGCAAGATGGAGATGGCAATGGTGCAAAATGAGTCTGCAGTCATTGCATTGTAAAGTGTCAATAGGCCATGGGTGAAGAGGTCAACAACCAGGCATGGCCATCCCATGACTTTGCAAAGTTGCGTGAAAAGAGTTGCAAAGTGTGACCCACCTGGGTTTGAATGTCTCTGCCACAGTTGGCAGTTTGTTGTAAAACCTGTCACCCACCCTTGACAACCAGCAGAAGTGATTGCTGGCATTTTGGAACATAAGAAACAATGTTCAAAGAGCCTGTTGACCTTCAACAATTGAATACCTCTCAAGATTGCATCTCTTAATTGACTCTCAGTTTGTGGATGAGTGGGACAAACAAAATTGTGTTTGATAAGCTTAAAAGCATGCTTGACAGGGTTCAAAAATGGACAGTAAGGAGGCAAATATATTTCAGTGTGATACTTTGGGATATTGCAGTCTCTGAAATTGTAGGTATCCCATTTTTTATGTATGCTTTTGTTGCCCTGTGGATTCTTGCATTGTCAAGAGCAAGTGAAGATGGGTCAGCAAGATTCTGACCAACACTGTTGGCTAGGTAGTTTTAAACACCACGGCATTTACCAAGTGTTTTACCAGTGACCAACATACAACAGGAGAGGCAGGCAGCGGTTCAAGCAAAAGACTAGCAGTATGAGATAAACTCCCAGACGGGGTGTCTGCTTGCACTGGACTGTCGTGGTCACACATCCACCACAGAGTCAACATGAGACTGTAATTCGCAGAGTTACAGTTTGGTTTGTGTTCCGTAGCCGGCATCCCCGTCATGGAATACCCATAGTGTGGAGTTTCATTAAGTTTGAACCTGCTTTCATCCATCGCCATCCATGTTTCTTTCGAGATGGCTGACATTTCGTGTTGATATCTTTTGACTTCCTCCTCACGACCAGATTGTTCAGCATACACGTTGGACAGTCGTTTCCTTGTCACCAAATTTCGTTTCAGGATGTTGGAAATCGTTTGTTGCGATATCGAAACACCATGAAGATTGAACACCACTTTGGCCGCTTCACGTTGTGTTCTCGCGGCATCCGCGACCATCCAGTCACACACAAACATTTCAATCTCTGGTGTGCACTTATTCTTTCTACCACTTCGGTTTAGAGGACTGTAAATGGGATCTTTGGCAGAACGAGAACTCGATAGCCACTGGTAAACGGTGCTAAGATAAACGTCATACGCCGCAGCCAGGTCATATTTGGAAACGCCAACAATGTTCCGCAACTGCGCGCACGCTCTGACGGTTTTGTTCATGTTGTTAGTGTTTTCTTTGCTTAGGTCCCAAACCCGCGTTCCAGCGATTCAGCAAATGAGAACTCAGCAAAACTTGCGCACTAAGCAAAAACCTTAAAAACTTTAAAAAACGGATTCTCGTTTGGTTGTTAGTCAGACATTAGTAGTTCTGCCGGCTGAATTCGTGCCTGGTTCCGTTGGTTCAAGTGAGCCAAGCTCTGCTTGCGATACGATTCAATGCGACAGCATGCAAAACTAGTGAGGCTATGCCCTTGAGCTCGCCCACTGCGAGCTGATATGATAATTCAAGCCTTTTGGCATGATGAGTTTTGGGAGGAGGACACGGGACGTGCGCAGAAAGAAGAGTCGGACTTGCAGGTGTATTCATACATTAAGTATGATCTAAACTCTTAGCCAACGCCGGCTGCCGGTAGCCTGCGCTCCTCTTCAGGCTCTCACCCGAAGCAGAGATTGTTGCTGTGCTAGCTTCTGTATCAGAGGCGAACGAGTGCGTGAATGAGGTCTTCTATAACAACAATCCATGGGGTCACTCCATTGAACAGCTCAAACAACAACTGGATGACGAAGACGGGGAATTCGAGAGTGAAGTGAATCCCCAGACCGGCCTTGTAGAAAGTCTGTTCCTTACCTCTCCAAGTGACGAAGTGTGGTTGGTCACTGCGGAGAAATCTCTGTTGGTATCAAAATGGCCGGGTCTCAAAGCATACAAAGCGATGTGATCTTATGGAGAAATGACTGCAAATGTTTAATTGATGGTAACACCAGCGGGCTTGGTGCTTTTGTGTCATGTGAGGGACCATGATACGTAGGACTTTAATTGCTGCGTTAGGAAAATAAATCGGTGAAGTCACCTTCTTTTCCACATTGGTGAATAAAACAAAGAAGGCGGGCTGGAGGCGGCCGAATGTGGGGCATTTCTCAATGCCGGCATTTGCGAAGACAGCTGCCCGATCACAGAGCTTCGCGCTGTCTCCGCACTTCAAACAGAACAATCACCACTAGGTCGGTAATAGAGCGTGCTTGTGATGATGTGGCTCTTCATCGGAATCGATCGTTCTAAATCGCTCATTTCTCAGAACCTTCCAGAAATGCCTCCTCGTGTATCAAAGACTAAGGCCGATACGCCGGCAGCGTCAACCACCAAAAAGAGAAAAATGGAACCGTATATGTCCTCATCGTCTGCGGCGTCTTCTTCTTCGGCAACGACACCTTCCTTCGTGATCGTTGTGAAGAAGAACGCGTACTATCCACCCGATGGTTTCCACAGTCCCATGGAGCCTGAGACAGAATTTGTCGGCTCATTCACTTCAGTAGCGGAGGCGAACAAATGCGCGGAGGACATCTTTTATCATGATAATCCTTGGGGTTCCACCCTCGGTGACATCGAAAGAATGAAGGAAGAAGGGGATTTCAAGCGTAAAGTGGACAGCAAAACAGGTCTCGTAGAGCTCTTATCAATGTCTCCTCCTGATAGCGAGGTCTGGGAGGTGACAGCTGACAAATTGGACATAATGGCGAGATGGATGGGTGTGAAAGCTTACAAGAAGGCAAAGGCAATTCCGACCTTTAATGGGGACCTTCCTAGTTTTGTCTTTTGAAAATGAATGAATGTAACATAGCGGCGATCCGCGAACAAATGAGAAGCCTCATCTTAAACTTGAACGCATTCCCTAAACCCTATAAAGATACACGACACGCAATTATAGTCAAGAAGGGGCTACGAAGGTGGAGGCCAGTTTCATGATGTATCAAACTTCAGCGCTAATGTTCAAAGCATCACAGTGAATGAAAATGTCACTGAAACAGAACATCATCAAACCCACTAAACAGCACGCTCGAACTCGTCAACCGTTTGGAGAACTTGACTGTCCGCAAAAGGATACATTTGAGTGCAAAGAACGCCAGCGACGTGGGTTGTGGGGTCAACCTGTATCGAAAAAGTGCACGTGAATTACAAACCACTGCGCTTTATGTACAGTAGCAAAGTACGAAGTACGAACCCAGAAGTAAGTGTTTGCAAGCCCCGCCCACGAGCTTGATTGAGCAGTGGCGTGACGTAAGGACTCGCGTTCGCTTGTATCATGGAAACAAGTCTTACTTTGATCCAGCTTTCCGCCTTCCTTCAAAATCCTCGGTGTTCACCATCCCAATCACGCTCCACCTTTGGCCGGCAGTGCCCGCGTACGCGTTGCTCAGAAGTGGGGGGTCCGAGACGGGGAGGGCGTTGACGATAATGTCTTTTTGACCGAGGTGGGTTCTGTCAACAGTTCTTGTTTCGGCAATTTGCAGACTTACCCCCAAGTTGGTTTGACAGAAGGACCTTTGTGGACTCGGGTTTGAGGATGGGGCCTCCACCATTAGCGAGTGCAGTGACTGGGATAGGTCATAAGAGCATGAGCAAACCAAAGTTCATGGGTTCGCTGAAAATCTACTTACTGTACTTCAAGTAGTCCGCACTTTGTGAAGAGAATCAATGAGAATAAGCGGGAACTCCTCCTTCTCGGACTCCGACTCAACTCATACCATGTTCCAAACAGTCCCGCTCCTCCAGGATTTACTTCCTGCTCTTCCGCGCTGCCATACCATACATATGTCAATACTTCACACGCATCTTGTAAGTGTGCAGCAAAACTTAAACTCACGGTTCAATGAGTTCAGGCAAGAACGTGGCGATGAGCGATCCGTCCGCTTGCCTTTGGGCAATCTGAGGCCGCCTTTTGTTGGTCTCGGGCGAGATGAAGAAGGACGTGTTGCTCATTCCGAGTGGGTTGAAGATGTTTTCCTGGTTCGTAACGTGGCGTTATCAAAACGGGAGTGCGGCGCAACGAGGGTGAGAGCTAACCTGCATGTACTCTTCCAACTATACCCAGACCAGTGACGAGGTATGAAACGTGAAGTCAGGGAGGAAGATGTGCAGAAACCCAAGTGGCTTACCGTTTTGCCTGACACGAGTCCCACGATCCACCCAAGAACGTCGATATTGATGCCGTACTGCCAGTTCTCTCCAGGGTTGAAGCTCAGAACGGCGGAGAGGAAGCCTGCCCTCTTCGTGTATCCTACAAGGGTCAAGGAATAATTCCGTGTCGTCGGCCGTCGCACAAGGCACATCTTGTGACCGTTTTCGAAAGGCATCACCCACTTCCTTCCTTCCCGGTTACAGCGAGATATTTCTTGTAGTTGGGATTCCAGATGTCGTACCCTAGCCCCGAGCTGTGCGTCGCCAAGTGCCGAATCGTCGTCCTTGTGGTCGGTGTCTCGAGGATGGGCTGGTCGTTTGCGTCAAAGCCCTTGAGGATCTTGATGTTGTCCCATTCGGGAATGATGGTGCGAACTTCTTGGTCCAGCTAATGGCGGTTTTTGCAGCTTCAGCAATCAGCCGTCTGGGCAGTTTTGGAAGCGGTTACAAGCCACTCACAGAAAGCTTTCCCCGCTCAACCAGCTGCATAACACACGTGCATGTGATCGCCTTGGTCATAGAAAATAACCTATCGACGCAAGTGAATTGGCACAACGTCGGGAATGGGTGCCTGGGGCTGGGATATGTACCTGAGAGGCGTCTCCAACGTCATGCCGACCCCAACTCCACCGACTTCAGTAGTGCCAAATGCTCCTTGGTAGATGATTTTGCCATCTAAGTGTGATTTATAGATTAACGGGAGGCAAGAAAGTGGACTCTTTGTGAATCTGTCGGCACAAACGGAGCCGGTCAAGCCGAAGCCGACATACCTTTGCTCGCCGCGGCTGCCACGGCGTGCATCCTGCCGGTCTCGACGGCCTTCTGGAGGATAGAGTCGGCAGCTTTCACCTGCATGCGACGTGCGAGGGGGGGGGGAGGGGCAGGGCGACGGAGAGGAGAGCGGTTTGCGTTTTGAGAACCGAGTGAGCCAGTTTGATAAGCGGCGGCATGAAGTGCCCAAGTGGTGATGGAGAGGCACTTTCAGAGATAGCTGCGTGGAGTCTCACCATGGGAATGTGCGTTTACGGGAATGGGAGAAGAGGGGGGAAGAGTTTATTAGTGTTTTACGGCCACCGCTGCGGCCATGGAAGAACATTACAAAATGAAAAAACGCACTCCCTTTTCACGTCACGCTGGCTTCCTCACACTACTCGCACCAATTCCGCCCCCCGCACTCCTTCCCGGGGGATTCGCCCGCCTCGCGCCGCAGAGTCTTTTCCGCTCGAGTGCACCTGTTTGGTGGTGCCATTGACGAGCGACGAGCAGAGACAGTGACAGGGACGGCCACGGATTGGGTCGACAGGAAAACACATCGAGGTACAGGCAATTCTTGGTGGATTCGGGGAGGATGCGAGAGACGATGGGAAGAGAGCCAAACATCCTTCGAGGAAGGGACGCAAACGCAATCGAATGAAATTTTGACAAGGAGTAGTGCAGTGACTGGGTGCGTTTCATCGTGGGAGGACAGAAGGGGCCGCCCGGGAATTATCAATATCCAGGCGTATTATCACGGGGTCGGGATGGAGGGTCGAAGAATGGAATGGCACACAGCGCGGTTTAAAAAAAAGACGCCGCATGCTGCGGAACACGCAAGCCGCAGGATATGGTGGAGGGGAAACGATGGGGATATGGGATGTTTGGAATGGGGTATGGAAAGGAAGCTCGGATTGAAGAAGCCGCAGGATGTGGTGGAGGGGAACTGGTGGCGATATGGGATGTTCGAAATGGGGTATTGAACTGAAGTTCGGATCGCACTTGCACAGCAGAGAGAGAGAGAGAGAGAGAGAGAGATTCCGCGACGAGGTAGCTGAAGAGGCAGAACGCATACCGACACTGACACCCACGCCCCTCGCAATCTACCTCTCACTGGCGAATGCGCCCAAAACGTGTCTTGCTTCGCGATACGACCACCGGTTTTACTTTGCGTGCGAGTGACCAGCCTGGGAAGCGGGCGGTGAAGAGGTAGGTTGTTCCGAGCGACGTGCACGGAGGAAAGGATTTCGGGAAGGGGTACAACGCGACAGGCACCAGAACTCTAGCACGGTTCCGAAGTCTGCGTGGTCAAAGTCGTCAGATGACCCGAGATGGCGAGGCACCCTCACCCCAGACGCGCAGGAACCAATCTTCACAAACCACCGCCACTCACACACCCAACCGTGCTGTCCAACTACCCGCAGGGCATCCATCTTCACCGTGCACCCGGCATCTCACCCCTCTTCCCGACCTCGAACTTCCCCTCCCGCAGCTTCTCCTGGAAACTACCGGGCACCCTCCGCATCCCAGCCTCGCTCCTCCCCACTGAGGCGTAGCCTTCTCGTGGTACCTGGTGAAAACTTCGTCATGGTTGCAGCGGCGCAAGCGGGGAGGGGTAGTGGGGTGACGGGGGGGAAGCGTGTGGGTCGTGATCGTTGTGGCGTCGCCAATGGCTCTTCTGACACTGGACTCCTCATGTCACAGCCTGCCAACAAGTCCGCCGCCGACATTCGGTTCCCCCTGTCTTGCCCACAAGACGCATGGGACGATGAGACGATTTTATAGGCGTGGGAAGTGCGACGTGCGACGGACGGCGCCCAGCTCGAACCTGTGTTCCAACACACGTGAACCGCTCGAATATTGCAGCTGATTACCATGGCGCTGACGAACACACGCTATAGAAGCTCGTGACGAACATCAGAACGTGAACTAGAACAACCACGACGCGCAATGTGTTCTTGCTCATGGGCTGCACTTCGCCAACCCCTAGGGCCGAACCAAGGTGCGAGATGACACCTGTGGTGCTTTGGTTGGGCAATGCAAAACTCCAACACCCACGCACCGCCTTCCCTCCGCTCCCAGTCCTGCTACGGCCTACGTTATCCTCTCCATCACCCTCCACACCTACGTCCTGCGCCGTCCTCTGCCTTCGCTACCTCATATTTATCACCACTCCTGATCGCGCCTCGCTGGTCCACCAACGCACACACACACGCGCATCCGACGATGATTACATGCTGCAGAAGGGCGGCCTCCAAGCCCAGAGCGGGACAAGTCGACTTTATGACTCTCCGTGAACATCCTATTGCTGCAAATGCTGACCGGTGATGGGACAGGCACGGGTCCAACCCATTGAACTTGTCGAACAACAAATTGACTGAACAAGTGCCGCCTTTGACGAGTTTAACATCTATGAACATTATAAGTACGTGGAAATTGGAAGATGAAGCTACATGTACCCTCGTTGTGATCTCAAACACTTTGCAATACCCCAGTGGTTGAGAACAATGAGTTGTCTGGGACAGTCGCCGGCATTTTCCCAAACACCACAACACTGACAAAGTGTTCGTTCAATGGCAATGCAGGCCTTCACACCTGCGCAGACAACCTCCCGAGCGTTTGTACTGTCTCTCAAACAATCACACATGGAGATCTTTCATGCCCGACGGTGAAAGCACAAACCTCGCAAATGCAATTAAACCAGACAACCACACTCCCACTTACCTCCTCTCCCACGCGCACTCAAGATTCTCAATTTACTTCTGGTAGTGCCCTTGTGACGCCATCGGCGTCTCTGCCCCCATTATGGGCTATATTCGCAATTACTCGTCATATGCTGTATGATCTCTTTGGTAATGCGTATGAAAAGAAAGCAAGAAGAGCGCGTCTGCAGCCAGGTTGGTGTACGTTCTCTGTGTTGGAGGTGGCAGTGCAAGTTTGCAACTGACCACATCCAGCGACAACGACAAAAATTCATCTCATCAGCTTTATCCCACTATTCCAACCTATCCGCAGTACAAGACCTCACCATCACACACAAATTAAGCAGGGGTCGTTCCACTCGTATGAACACGTCATCGTCGTATGGCTCTGTGGCCACATTGGAATCATCGGAACGTCGTCAAAACTTGGGGTCTGTAACTTAAGACTCTGCACTTGGATTGAGGCTTGCTATCCCAAATCGCAGTCTCGCACAGATCTTGATCAGCTTGCATCTCCAACATCATTTGTGTTGGGCGATCAATGGGTTCGGCGCCAAGAGAACTCGTCTCACATTGTTTCTGCTCTAAAAGAGGTGAGGTTTTCACAATACCCTCCCACCGGCTCCTGCGCCTCGTTCATGCAAGAGTCGATTATATTGAATTTTGATCGTTTCACGTTTAGTATATCCCTACAGCTGCCGAAGAGCTACCGTTGTACCCAGGAACGCCCGTGGAGCTTCTCAGCGTGATGCACGATGGATGGTGCGCTGTGAGGGACATTGAGATTGGGAAGGTGGGAAAGGTTCCGATGTGAGTGCTCCGATTCAGGTTGCCCAGTACGCCGTTCGGTGAACGTCACTTACATTTTCAGTGAGGCTTTGGAGATACTCAATAGTGGACAACTAGTTGCTGACATCACACTCCCATGAAGAACTTTTCGCCTTGGTGTACGACACGCGACTCCAGCTTGGGGTCATCCATCCAGTATGAGCACTGAATAATGGCAGTAATCACATAATGTATTGTTTCTCGAACTAAATCAGAGTCGTAAGAGTCGGAGAAATTCACGTAGATATTCACAGCGATGTCGTAACCTTGACGTCCTTCGGCCCAATGGATAAAGGATGTGGTATCAGAATTGGCCGACTTCCTTACCTTTCCAAACACACAAACCATGAGCCGCCTCCAAGGGAAAACCGTACTCGTCACTGGTGCCAGCGCTGGAATTGGTAAGAATCGACAACAGATGCCATTAATTCGCCCTGCGACCTGGGGAGACCTCGTTTAGATCCGACATCGGAGACTTTCCATGATTTCGTCGAATGATATGCCATCGGGAGCCGGAGAAACCACAATCAACCAAAAACATCCTTCATCTTCTCCCAGGTGAGGCCACCGCACGGCAGTTTGCCGCCTCGGGCTCCAGGGTCATCATCGCCGCGCGAAGGGCCGACAAGCTGCAGGAGGTCAAGGCCAATATCGAGGCCCAAACTCCAGGCGCCAAGGTGCTCTCCATTGAACTGGACGTTGCGAACCGGGAAAAGGTCAACGCGGCGATTGCGGGACTGCCCGAGGAGTGGAAGAAGATTGACGTTCTCGTAAGTCGAGGTTTTGGGGTCGCGGCGCCAAAGATTTTGAGCTCAAACGGCACTCCATAGGTGAATAATGCGGGGTTGGTGCAGGGAACTGAGAAAGTGGAGGAGATCGCGCCCGAGGACGTGGATCTTATGATCAGTGGGTGAAGACATCCGATCATGGAACAAAACCTGGACAGAAGCCTCATATTATCACCAATTCTTCAGACGTCAACATTAAGGGACTGCTTTATGTGACACAGGTATGGCACGGGCGAAGCATTCTCATGGAAAGTATGCGACTGACCACTCACTCAAATCAAGGCAGTCATGAAGGGCTTCCGGGAGCGTAACAGCGGCCACATCATTAACGTTGGCTCGATCAGTGGAAAGGAAACATACCCCGGTGGAGGTGCGCCCCATATTTTGTTCGTTCTCAACCAATCACTAACACCTCGTTACTCTCAGGTGTTTACTGCGGAACAAAGGTATGCGGCCCCCAGTTCAACACCTGTCCCTCTTATTCTTACATGATTTCCAAATTGCTAGTTCATGGTCGACGCTCTCACCCGCACGCTGCGACAAGAACTCGTCGACACCCCAATCCGTGTCTCGGAGATTAACCCTGGAATGGTAGAGACCGAGTTCTCGGTCGTGCGCTTCAGAGGCGACAAGTCGAAGGCGGACAACGTGTACAAGGGGTGAGTGTGCTTTCTCGTTCTTGCTGCTTGCTCGGGGTGACCCTATCGTCCTCTTCCCTATCCTCTGCAGAATCCAACCGCTCTCTGGGGACGACGTTGGTGAGCTACCAAACCAAGCAGCTCTGAGCTAGTCATGTCGGCATCTCTGACATCCATCCTTTGTTCCCCCAGCCGAGACCATTGTCTTCGCCGCGTCGGCTCCCCCACACGTCGTCCTCGCCGACGTTTTGCTTCTTCCGGCAAACCAGGCTGGAACCATGCTGGCCTACCGGAAACCGTGAAGTGCCCGAGGGAGCGGAGGTTGCGTGCATGGCCCGAATGTGAAATATCAATGCTGGGGTCGATATTTAGAACTTTCATATAACAAGATCTGAGAGCGTTCCGCAGACACTGGGGCTCCTATGGGGCCGCAGCTCTGACCACAGAGGCCTCAGAAAAAGGGAACTGGCCCGAATTACATTTCCTTCGGCGAACTTTCCTCGTGGTGGGGGGATCAGGTTCAATTCAGCGGTACCCCGCCGACCACGGTGACACGCCTGTGGATGGACCATTCGTCGCACACCCAGCAGCATGCCTTTCCGCTTGTGATTTCAAACATAAAATGCAGACAAGCTTGAAGGAGGCATTCAAAACATGCCTCGCGGCAAACCCCGAAGACTGCCGGCGATGAAGAAGTCAGGATTGGGAACTGTTCCACGTTGTCGCCTGGCGACAAGTATAATGAAATACACAACTTCACTTGCCCCGAACCATTCATTTAAATTGGGCCACATCTCCAACCTTCACCGACCCCCTACAACAGTCCATGGCTCCTGCTCCTCTCGAGGCTCCCGGTCAAGGGGATGCCCCCATCCCCACGTTCCGCACTTTTCGGTTTTCACACTTCATCGACCTCGACGAAGACCGCTCGTGTGGGGACCTCGATGTTCTCAGGCTCCTCCAGGAGAAGGCGGGGCTTTCCACAGCCATCCCTCTGGAAGCGGCATTCAAGGCGGATGAGGTTCAAATCGTCCATGTAGCTTGGTGAGTGGCGGATCGATTTTGCGCCTCAATTCACTCTCATCTGTGCTTTTTGAACTGGTCTCCCTCTCGCGCTCCAGGTGGCACCCCTGTTTGATGGACCCCGCCAATGGCCGTTCGTGTGGAACGTAATCCCTTGCGACATCGACCTCATCAACCCCGGCGAGGCGTACAAGTCCCGAATGGGAGTTTGCCTCATCATTCGCGTACACGACATGACCGACGGCGTCGGTGAGCAGGTTCTCACCGAGATTGGGGCCGAGCTTTCCTGCCCGTTAGAAGGACACCGACCGCTAGGATTGCAAGACGGCGGTGCACAGGGCGGTCAAAGGATGCAACGACTATAACTGGGACCTGTTAGTCAGCCGTGACTCTCGTCAGCTGGACACAGTGTATTTGGACAAGGTGCAACAAGAGCGCCTTGTCAAGGGACTCGAGTTCTTCCTTGCCAACGAGGCCATGTAAGACCGCACCGGCGTGACTTGGAAGCGCATTCATCTTCTGCACGGCGCCCCGGGAACGGGCAAAGCCTCAATCTGCGTTGCCGTCGCCAGTCACTTTCAGCATGACATTGCGCGCCTTTCCATTACCGGGGACCTCAAGGCCACTGACTTGGAGACCCTACTCAGATACATGCCGAACAACTCGTTTTTGCTCCTGGAGGACGTCGACGCCCTCTTCGCCAACCGGGAGTCGAAGACAAAGGTGGACTTTTCAACACTTATCAATGCGCTTGACGGCATTGCGACCAAGAAGGGGTTTGTGGTGTTCATGACGACCAACCATCTGGATAAGCTTGATCCGGTGCTGATCAGGCCGGGCCGAGTGGACTTTTGCATGGAGGTCGGGCTGCCATCTCGCGAGGCCGTTCTGGAGGCCCTCGGCCGTTTGGCACCGGAGTACGCGAGGGAGCACGCCGAGTTTGCGGACCGGTTTGCCAAGGGGCTCACGATCGCGGCGATTCAGAAACACGTGTTTGATTGCTTGGTGGAGGGACGCCCATCCATGCTGTCGGAGGCGGAGATTTTGGCACCTTTGGCGCCGGCAAAGACGGAGTTTAGGAGTGCGGATGAGGAGGGTGAACGAACGGCAGTGGATGAGGACAGTGACAGCTCTGATGACAGTGAGAGTGAGTCATCGTCGGAGGAAGAGTCTGAGTGAAGCGTGAGCACGGTTTCTATTCCTCGCATGGTAAAGCAGAGAAGCATTGTACATGTCTAGAATATTTATAAGCGCTTTTTCGTACACGTCACCAGAGTTTCTGCCTACAAGAAAGGAAGAAGTGAGGCATTTTTCCGAAAGTGTTGTTTTGATGTGGAATTTTTATGAAGTGTTGTCTATCCTCGTTCAAAAATCACACTTTTGACCCGCCCCCGGTGTGGGGAGCCCGTGGAGCCTCTGACGAGAAGCGCGACACTTACCGGGCGCCCAGGGAAGGTTTTCGACGCCCTTCTGTGGGTGATGGCTGGAGGTAGCTTGCTGGCGTCAAGCTCGGTGGCACAGCGATTAAACCGCTCCAGCAGGTTCTCAGAACGCTCGGCCCCTCTATATTCGTAAACCAAACACAACTACCGAAATATCGTCACCGGGACAAAGTAGCCGCTGGACATCAAAGAACAATCTCATGATCCGTCGGACGCGGGTGATAGTGGGCACAAGAACGGAGTGCCGTTGAAGGAGTTGCCCCTATTCAAGATCATGGCTGCGGTGACGCTCTTAGTTTTTTCTTTTTTTTTTTTCACTAAGACGTCGGACGCGGGTGGTTGTTGGTACCTTGCCCTCTAGTAGTCGCACTCTCAGTAAGTGACTTGCGTCATGGCTGCGGTGACTTGATCTGGATTGGAGTCAACGGCTGCCGACATAAAGGTGTGTATATCACTAAAAATTGTTTTGAGAATACCTGTTGAACCTTAATCCTTTCAGATCGGCGACCCTACAATACCCTGCCACGGTAAACGATAGTTGATAATATCCAATTTTTGGAAGGTATGTCAAATAAACCTTTGAGATGTGATGTTTGAAAATCTTTCCGCCACTCTGATATCGGGCTGGGAAGCTCGGGCCAGGTGTTCCACACACGCTACCCGTCTTCTTTCCAAATTCATAAATAAAATATATTTGCGGGGTCTAAGTACATTTGTCCATCAATCTTTCCCAGCTTCCCTCTCCTCCTTCGTCGGTGCAAACGATCCCTCCACCCCCCCAAACGCGAACACCACGCTCCACTCAATCAAGGTCCTCGCCCATCCCCCGCAAGCATCCATGATCCCCGCTGCCCTCAGGTTATAAGGGAACTCTGTCTCACGCCAGCCATGGCACCCGGATCGCAGAAGGAAGAACGCCATGTCACGGGGTGCCGTCAACCCAGCGCGAAGGAGCATAGCGGGGTTCGCCACACCTGGTCCACGGAGCAGTGTTTCAGTGGCGCTGGCACCGAGGAGTGCAGTGGTAAGGGAGACGAGCTGGCGGTATTTCGCTGGATACCGGTATCACGTTGAAAGCAGCGCCGGGATACCAAGCGATCTGGCAGAACTCACGGTGGTACTCCAGCTCCAACCTCAAGTGGGAAAAGTACTGATTGATTGCGGCCTTGGATGCCGCATACGGTTGCACTTTTGCCGCGGCGATCTTTGAGCTCATGCTGGAACACCCTACGATCTGCGCTTGCACTTCCATCGCCTCAACATCTCGTCCACTTTTACGCGCATCTTCTCGTCTCGCCGCGGCGGATGCCTGGAGATGCGGCAGGAACCTAAGCGCCAGCTCGACGTAGGCCCAGTAGTTGACTTGGGTGACGCTGCGCATGTCGGTAAGGACTTTGGAGAGTGGTGCAGAGAGCAAACGGTAATAGGGGGCCAATGTGTGATCTGCGCGGTTGAGAAATATATGATGAACTGCCCCAAATCGCAAGACAGACAAGATCACTCACTGAGAATGAGCACGTCCAGTCCTCCCCATCTCTGAACGACCTCCGCGACAAGCGCCTCGCTTGCACCTTCCACGAGTGCGTCGTACTTGACGAGCATGGTGGCATCTTCATCCTTCACCGAGGACCAAATGTCGGTTCCACCGTTC
>KQ965876.1:19991-81366 GCA_001574975.1 Gonapodya prolifera JEL478
GCAGCGGAACGAAGAGCAAGGCACTCCCGCGTCACCTTTTGCAGGCCTGCGACATCTCGAGAGGCGACGCAGACGCGAGCGCCATGAAGGGCGTAGAGCAAGGCGAGTTCCCGCCCTATACCCTGCAAGTATGAATTTCGTCCACAAACAACGTCGATCGCAAACATGATTTTCATTGGACTCACTTTTGCCGCACCTGTTACCAAGACGCGTTTCCCCTTGAGCGCATCCTCGTAGAGCTGGTTCGGGTAAGGTCCACAAGGTGCTTTATTGAGGAACGCTTGGAGCCATGGAAAGTATCCGAGAAATCCCTTGGACGCCTTCAAGTACGATTCAGCAAACTCGGGGTCGAGTGCTTCCGTCGAATGACCGTTGGTATGGGGTACCGGCACGGCGGCAGCCACGGAACGTTTGGTGTCTTCTATGACTTGGCGCTTCTCCGTTGCCACGACTTGTCTGTCCCCCACACACTCCTGACGCATTATCCAAGAAAAGCACGCCGCCGGTAGCGCCACGAAGAGCCCCAGGTTGACCACCCAGAAGGTGTACTCGTATTCCTTCGGCACGGGTCGGAAACCTTCCACCTTGACAAACTCCGTCTCCATGTACGCCGATCCCAAATAGCACCATTGGCCCTGAGCAAGGCACCCGAAGCATGCCGCAAGGGTATCTCGGACCCAGATGGGGATAGGCTCTGTCGCGCGGACGTTGCGGCGACGGTAAACCCACAGAGCACGGGCGACACCAATGAAGGCCGGTGTGACCCACATCATGTAGATGATAAGTTGGACCAGAGGGAATCGGGCGGCGGTCCCCAGCTCAGGTTCAACGTTCTTCAAGTACCACGTCGCCCAAGTAAAGTAGGATCCCGACGAGACGATCCAGCGAGCTATGGTGACCATCGGGAAGACCGTACCCAAGAAGGCGATCATGAGCAGCGACGGTTTGGCGTTCGGGGTAGGGAGCGGGGTATTGTCGGAAGGTCTCGGGCGGGTGTCGAGAAGCTTGAACAAAACTGAGAGGGGAAATAAGAGCCAAGGGATATTGAGGGCGAACGAAGGAGCGAGGTATAGGCCAAAGAGACCAATCGCAGCGGAGGGCATAAATCCCATCCTATGGAAAGTGAGGATCGGTCATTGAGGGTTGTCGCACCTCTACTTCGGATGCCCGAGTGTCTACGTGTGGAGCGATGCGCTCACATCATACGGCATCTCTGTCGTTTCATTCTACTCACGAGTTGAAAATCGACGCGAGCCACCACCAGACCGCTGCCCTGTATCCCTTGTGCTGCCAAAAGGCTCCGCCTTCCACTACCAGTCCGTACACAAATGAAAGGTGGCAGGAGAATTGGAAAATGCCGTCCCAGAAGCACAGGAAGGCGCCGTGCGACGATGAGTGGTGTCTCTCTTCCGAACGGAGGTAGAAGGTGCCCAGATCGACCAATCCGAGCGCTCCGAGCGACAGAACGAGATCACTGACCGAGAGATGTGAGGATGGTCCGTGGAATCCGGCAGGAAGAACAGGGTAACTCACACGACAGACGTGAATCCCATGAAGGAGAACATGTACAGATACCACGACGTATCCGATTCGTTCTTGTACGGCTTGATCGCCACTGCCGCGAGTCCTCCGATCGCAAACGCCATGGTCGCGAAGGCCACAAACGGCAGCACGGTGGCCCCGTTCGACAGTTCGGTCGTGTCGCTGTCCGGAAACAGCATCGGGGCGTAGTAGAGACATGGCACCGCCGAGAGGGAAATGAAGATTGTGGCCACGAGGGGCGGGATCGGGTTGGGATGCGATGATGGCGCCATCGCGAGGCGGGATGGCGGGTTTGGTTGCGCGGTTGACAGGTGGCCTGTTGTGGCACCTTTCGCTGGTAGCTTCGCCCAAATGAGAGCGACGGGAATGACGGCATTGCATTCATGAGGTTTTCGGGCGTGACATTGTCTCCGATCAATGTTGAGACCATTTAATGACAATTGTCACCCATCTGATCACCTCCCTTTCGCAGGTTTGCATAACATAAAAGGTCCTCAACGAAGCAGACAGCGAACCTTAATTCCATGTACTCCATACTGTGCTCTACAACGACTTCTTCTCACAATACTCTTCCACATGTGTGAGGAAATCGAACCATTACCTCGAGTGGTCGACCCCGCAAAATTTGGTCGTAAGCCCTGTCTCATGTACCTGCTTCGGCTTCCAAGACAAAATTGAAATAATGTAGTTATCTCTGGGTTTATTTGTCCTCTCAAGAGTGGCAAAGGCTAGTTTGGTGAAACCTTGCATATGCTAGGGTCACTATGCAGTCGCCCTACCGAGACGCCAATTTGCACTCCTCTCCATCGCCTGCATCAGACCATCCGCATATATGGCGACTGAACGTGTCCTCATTTGTATGAAGTATCACCATATCCGAATTTGAAGAGGTGCCTGCACGCGGACGTGGAGAAACTGCTTCACCTAAGCCATCCCTCGTCCATTAAAACACTCGTGTCGGAGGTGGAGGCACAGCTTTTATAGGAACGGACAACGCGAGGTTGTGAGCCTTCGTGAGCGCAGGGCAGAAAAGCATTGTTCGAGATTCTCCGATTTCATGTCCACAGCCTCCAAGTCCATCATCCGCCATCTTTCCCTCTATCGCAGCCAATCATGCCAAACTATACCTTGCTTTACGCCTGCCCTATTTCTATCGGCCACCGTGGGAGCGTGACGGTCTACTCTCGCCCATGGGCGGCCTCTTTGGTCTCACAGGTCGCGAAACGGTAAAGAATGAGCCCGTTGTGGTGGATCTGGACATCGGAGTCGAGTACGTACCTGCTTGGCTTTATGGATTTGAAAGAATGACGTCTGCTAGCGGAATGCACGATCTACGTATGGATCAGTTGGACGGCGCCAAGGCTAAGAAGGTGGAACAGGGTGTTGTTCGGCAGTGTCGCATTTTTACCAATATGCGAGGGGAATTGAATCAATATGTGCAGACGATTCTGATGACGGAGTGATAATCGCTCACACGCTTTATTGGAACCGCTTCACTGACTGACGTGTGGCCCTCGTGATATGAACTACCGATAGTGTAATAATCACATTGATGGTGTATTGATTTCTATTTAACTCTTCGTTGAGAGGGGGTGTAAGTTTGCAATTATAATCCAGCATGGAAGGTGGAGTCTAAGTTTGTCAGTGGGTGTGAGGGTCACGAGGGTCACAAACACCGTCTCAGACGCTACTCACTATACATATATCACCTTGTCCACGATGAAGGGTTGTTAACTTCGAGTGGTGGGGCAGAGTTCAGGCGGTGGTAATTACGGAGTAGACCACAGTCAGTATTCATTCCAATCTCCAAAACAAGCTCTCGACCGCCAAACGCTCATCAGAAACCCATCGCCAGCACCACAGAAAGAGCGGCGTGCTGACCGCCCCGCCAGGCAGGCCAAATGCCGTCCACTCTGTCCGCTGCGGTGCGCTGCACGTTCGTTCCTGAAATCCTCGAGCGCATCCTGCGTTTCATGCCGATCCGGGCGAAAGGAAAGCCTTTCACCATACTGCGTGGCATTTGGTGAGTCCTTTTCCCGCGCGTTACTGGATCCGAGGTCGTCGAGCCCACCTTCCTTCGCACTATACCCTCTTGGCGCTTCAAAACGGCCAGCAACGCTTGGTATGCGCCAGCACTGAGAAGTCTGTGGAAGTATCTGAGCGTAACAGGCCCCGCGCTCGTGAAGCCCGTCAACGTATTGGTCGAACTTGCGCCGGAGTCGAGTCTTGACGGCCTGCGCAAATTCCTTCTCGCCATCGCGCCCACCGTGGAGCGTTGGATTGTGGACGGGTGGGAGGCCGAGTTCGCCGTGCGGACGCTCTCGCTAGCGCAGTGCAACCACGTGCGACAGCTGTTTGTGAACGTCGGCGGGAAGGATGCGGTCGAGGCTGCAGATGCGCTGATTGGTTCGAACCTGAGGAGATAGGGTTTCGCAACACGAATGAGCTCGAGCAGGCGTGTATCACGCTACGACAAGTGGCGTTTCCGACGACGGTGCTCAGACTCACCGTGTTGGGGTTCGAGTGTGATGCGCGCCCCTCTCACAACATCTTTGGCAATATCCGCAAAATGGTCAACCTCAAACGTATTGGACTGGGCAGCTCGAGATACACCAAAGAACAACTGGAACGTCTCGCCACTTTGAAACACCTCGACACGCTAATTCTGTTCCATTCGAAGTCTGTTAATCCCGTCCAAGTCACCTCATTCCGAATCTGCCTCGTACCGCTTCTTGAGGATATCGGACCATCTCTCCAAAGACTTCACGTGTCGCGCTTTTCCTTGAACGTAGACCAAAGCATCCACACCCTCTGCCCAAACCTTCGTGTCTTGGTACTGGAAGACTGCTTTTGCTCATCGTGTTGGCTATCTCGTGCCGATTAGGATGGCCACGACGTTGCAACATTTGAATCTCCTAATGCTTGGACCGAAACGCATGCAGAGGGATCACGACAAGGAGACCGCGTGCTTCACGACATTTTGGAACTGAGGCAAACACGGCTCCGCATTATTGTGGGCGCGGGTACACATCTCGGAACCGTTCCTGGTCTTCATATTGGAAACGTTACGTGGAGTTATTGGGCCTACGTGGTTGGATAAAACCGTAAAATGTATTGCATTTTAACAGATGGGCTGTATACTTTTGCAATTGTGAAAACATTTCTTCGTTATCCCTCTACTTTGAGGACACGGGTACAATAGACAGTAAAAATGTACATACGACCGCGTTGTGGTGCTGGTGTCGAGCGCTTGAACATTTAGCCGACTTCACCACAAAACGTTTTCACAACTCCGTCGGACAGCCGTCCATCCATCCATCTGTGTGTGTTCCGCTTCCTGTTGCCCCGCGTGTGCCACTGTATTCACTGCAATCTCTCTACGGACGCAATTTCGCCCCTTCTTCGGCGTGTCTGGAATCGAATCACGGACACAGGACACGACACTTCAACGTGAGTTGAGAGCCAGGCACGAAAATGCCCCAGTAACGGAACTTATATTTTCCCATCATGGCTACCTCCATTCCTCTGGGCGCATCTCCAGCCATCCTCTCTGATTCCTCAACATGGTCCGAATTTCCGTTCTGGTAAGTTTGCGAGGACCCCCACAGCCGGAAGATCGACGCCCGGGATCTGGAGATGCCATGCTCTCTCTCGAGACCACTCGAGCGACTCAAGCGGGCCCCCTTCAGTTCCCGGTCGGCAGACTTCTACGGCCAAGGACCTCTCTGAATGAGAGCGCAGCACCCTCTGTGCACATGGTCTGACGCTTTCTGTCATGACCGCGCAGAGCGACTGCCTCAACGCCATCAACAATGCCGAGAAGCGCGGCAAGCGCCAGGTCATGATTAGGCCCTCCAGCAAAGTCATTGTCAAGTTCCTCAGCGTGATGCAGAAGCACGGTGCGTTTACGCTACTCTCGAGACTGTGGATTAAGGAGCGGTAGTTAAGCTCAGATTGTCATTGCCAGGCTACATTGGCGAGTTCGAAATCGTCGACGACCACCGTGCTGGCAAGATTGTCGTGCAGCTCACCGGTCGCCTCAACAAATGCGGTGTCATCAGGTACGTGCTCCGCTGAGCACCCGCGAGCAAGTCGCACGGAACCTAACCCGTCCTCTCTCCAACCTCCAGCCCCCGCTTCAACGTGAAGCTCGGCTCCATCGAGAAATGGATCAACAACCTGCTCCCCTCGCGTCAGTTCGGTTTCATCGTGCTCACCACATCGGCCGGGATCATGGACCACGAGGAGGCCAGGCGGAAGGTGCGTCGCGTTGCCTTGTGTTGCTGAATGCCTTCGTGTTAAACCCCCGCCCTACTCTCCTCCCCCTGTATCTGCTCTGCACTTCCAGCACGTCGCGGGAAAGATCCTCGGATTCTTCTACTAAACGGTCCGGTTCGTGTGAGGTGGTTGCGGACGGTGGTGTCATCGACAGGGCTGCGCCTGCGTGTATCGCGTATATCGCAGTCGTATCGAATATTACGTGCACATATTCAGATTTTGTGGTTGGCGTTCACGACTTGACGGAACGGGAGTTCGCATATGAGTGTACATAAACATTTTTCTGCCAGTAAAGTGCGCAACCTTTGTCTACATGGAGTGAAAATTGTGGTCGGTATTCATGTCAACGCTGCAGGGCAAATTGATGGAAAGTTTGTCTTTACTGGTACACTAGGTCCAAGAGTACTTCACAAAGTTGTTTGAGCCTAAAGCGAAAAAGCTCAAGGCTGCCTCAATTTCATTCGTCGCCCGTCAGTCTTCGCACTTCGCACACCAATCCACACACCCAAAGTCAAATCCCGAAAAACCATCAAACCGTCCAAACCACACTCAGCTTACTTCCACACCACCATGCCACCACTCGTCCTGCGCTACCCCCGAAGCATCTTCCTGCCTCGAACCTTCCGACCCTTCCAATCCCTCCTACCCCTCCTGCCAACATTTTCCTTACACACCTCCTGGCACCGGCACACCTTCTCCTCCCGCCTCGCCACAACCCTCATTCCTCGTCGGCGCCCGGACCAGATCTGGGCACAATCGCTCGCGGAGGAGATTGTTGATGTGATGGAGCCCGACTTGGAGGATTTGAAGGAGTATAAGGCGCATGTGAACGCCGTCAAAGAGGTGGCAAAAGGGGAGACGTTTGGTGCGACTGGGGCTTGGGCGGCTACGCCGAGTGTAGCAGCGAGAGTACTGGGGACGGCATCGACGGCGCATGTTTTACTCCGGCCACCACTGCCAGGGTTCGCATTTTTCTCCAAGAACATGGTCTTGGACCAGTCTCAGTCCATTAACCCGGTTTGATGAGGGGAGGCCCTTGTCCTCACAGGAGGGTGCTGATGGTGGATGACGAGGACAAATCGCCACGAACATATTCTATTCGTGCACTGACGGAGGTGCCAAAGATACCCCAATTGATGTATATGTAGCACTGTGTCGTAAATGGTATCATCAGGAAAGAAGATAACACGTTTTTCATTCTTGAGTTGATAGCCTTAGAGGTGTTGCACCACACTCCGCTCCTCTCCACCTGCCCTCCCTCCCCGTTCTTCATGCACTTTCCTTTTGTAGATTGTTTAGCGTTTTATAAAGCGTATCGCTGTGGTCCTATTGGTCCCTCGGTTGGAGTACTGCACACTCGTGAGACATTGTGGAAACACACAGAGAGATTAGGGACAACACGAAATTTTCGTGCAGGCTCAAACTTTCTATTCTTCTCGGCTGAGCATATATGGGAACTGGGCACCATGTCTGCTACATTCGCGTATCATTTTACTCGTAGATCAGAGCGTCGACGTGGGGACGAGTGTACTCGACAACTCCCTCGGGAAACCACTGAATGGTGTAACAATTAAGTCAGCAATCGCATCTTAGAGTGGGAGTACACGCAGAAATACGAACCAAACCGATCTCCTTGTTGGCAGACTCAACACTGTCACTTCCGTGAACAATGTTGTGGCCGATGTCGATGGAGCTTTCACAAAAGCGGATCAAAATCAGATTCTGAGGGGGATGCGGGGTCTCGAACAGAGCCGTCGACTCACTAGTCTCCACGGATGGTTCCAGGGGCGGACGCGAGGGGGTTGGTGGCACCGAGCATCACACGGCCGGTCTTCACGGCCTCCTTACCCTCCCAGACCATGGCGACGACGGGTCCGGATTGCATGTAGGCCATAAGGTGGGGGAAGAAGGGCTTTCCGGCGAGGTCGGCGTAGTGGGCCTTCAAGAGAGTCTCGGGGGCCTTGAGGATCTTGATGGCAGCCAGCTTGTAGCCGCGCTGCTCGAAGCGCTTGATGATTTCGCCGGTGAGGCCGCGCTCGACACCTGGTACCGAGGTGGTGGTTTGTTTAGAGAAGCCAAGAGAAACGTACTTCCCACTCGAATGGAATACATTCCAAGCCAATCGTGCTACTCACCGTCGGGTTTCACCTAAGATATTCGGAAAATGGTCCGACGTGGTGGCGATGGGAGTAAAAGGGGGTTGGAAAACGAGGGCACGTGGTGTTGGCAGGGATCAATGGTGGATGGGCGTCGCACAGCATGAGACGCGTACAGAGAGAATTCATCGATTCAGGCTCACGGCAATGAAAGTGCGTTCAGTTCCTGGAGCCATTGAAGAATGTGATGTTTGGATGAAACGGATGGAGAAAACTGTGGTCTTCGCTTTCACCTCCACAAATGAACTCTACAACACTATGTTAGGGCGAAAGCGGTCTAGTTGACGAAGCTGGGACGAACATTAATCTACGTGCATTACATTCTCTTTCATTAACGAGTAAACCAGCTTGCGGAGGGATCTCGCAGCGAAACGCCCCTCTGCATCAAAGTATTTGGGGATATCGAGTTCAAACTCCCGTCGAACAACGTCCTTGGGTGCTGAGGGAGGAAGCGGTCCTTTGAGTGGGATAGTTGGTGGGAATTTTAAACCGGCGAAGTGATTGGATTTGGCGAACGTAAGCACAAGCTTGTACGATGTGTGGTAGCGCTCGTTTTCGGACGAGATGTGGAGGTATTTCGGGGGTTCCTGGGAACATGAAGGTAAAATAGACGTGCGCCATGTGTAACGGGAGGAGACGACTCACGAATCCGAGTTCATCTCGTTGTTCTCCCACGAAAATTGTGTTCTGCTCCACATACAGCATGTACCACTGGAAACCCACGTACAAAATGAAAAATCTTTCCAGCCGAGCAATTATTAGAGAGGAAGAGCCGAGTTTGAACGCTTCCACTTACAAAATGACGGAAACAAGCATCAAAGGCCTCGTTTCTTGGAAGTCCGGATTCACGAGAGTGGAGTACGCCCCCGCCAGAGTCGCGATGAAACACGCCAAGTATCCAGTCACCAACTTCCTGTCCGCGTGCGTGTTATCCTCCCGAAACTTATAGTCCTCAAGAAGTATCTTCGATCAGACCCAAAAGAGTCAGAATGTGCCACCGATCCACGACATTTTCGAGACCTACACCGCGGATTGAATCATCCAGCGTCAGCCGCAGGTCAGCGGGGTTGTTCGGTGTCAATTTGATTGGATGGAGCTCTTCAATCGCGGGAGGAGTGTTGAGTATATAAGGACAGTGGAGCTTGGCTCTCGACAGTTCACTCACCGATTTGCTGTAGCCATTTGGAATTCGCCAGCACCTCTTCCTCCCTCTCAGTAGCGGAGGTCTTCTGATATGAGCTCTCGGTCGTTGTCATTGCTGCTTTGGACATTGACCACAACCAACTTCATATCATGCTCATGGACCCCGAGTTCGATGCGGACGAATCTGTGCCGTCGCTCCAGGACTCCACCGTAAAGGAGCTATGGGAGGATATCTTGGACGATCGAGTTGACTCCGTTCTCACCGAAGAGGCGCAGGAGTTGGAGCAGGACAATTTGGCGTCCCCACTTCTGGACCAAGAGGAAAGTTACTCACAAAGCGAGGACCAAGGCCATTACCAGGACGTACCTGTTGTGGATTTTGGTCGACCCAAAGTTGACGAGAAGGTTGGGGAGTTGGTTCTCAACGGAGCGTTGCGGCAGCCCGCACCTGGAGCAACCGATGAGCACATGGATGACTCTTCCGAGGACAGCTTAGAACTCGAGGATCTAGAAGCCAAGTTTTTGCAACTGGATGTGACCGATCAGCCCTCAAATGGGAGTAGTGGACAAACGGCCTCTTGAAAGATGCGCATGGTTCTCTTGATGACCCATACAAAGCTGACGAACAAAGCTACACGGAGCACGTGCGACGTGCGCTTACTACAGAGGAGGAACGTGTCTCAGCTGGTGCAGAAAGGGACATTGGAGTCTTCTTCACTCCTCCCGCACCTTGGTTGGATCCTGAGCAAAGTCGAAAGCGGCAACCGGATAACGATATAACCTCGACCTCACTTGGCGTGGAATCTGGTGCCAAACTTGGTGATGACCCATTCTATGAAGATTATCTCGCAGAATTGGACGAAGACATTCGACCAAGCAATTCAGCTGGAGACGACGGACTCTTCTCGGGGGGCTCTGATATGCAAATTGAAGACCTGTTACGCTAGACGGAGCTGGGCGACTTCAGTAAGTTAAGTTGTGGAGGAGCAGCATGTCACCTGAACGGAGCCCCAAACAGCTCGAGTGGACTTTTCCGATGGCCTGAAGCTCAAAGTGGGTTAGTTTGTGCCCATCCATGCACTTGTGCCCCTTTTTGAAATTTGTTGCCGCCAGACCACGCTCCTCGCTGCTTCGCTCCGCGCTCAGAACGCAAGCCAACGTTCTCTCCTCACCTCTGATGACTGGGAGCGCATGATAGCAGTGGTGTTCCACAATGGCGACGCTTATGTTGTCGCAAGAGACGTAGACTATGCCGTCGAAGATGGGACGATCAAGTTGGCGTAAGTGACCTGCCACTGTTGTGTGGAGGATTGCTGGATGTTTTACATGGGTTTACCAGGGTTGAATTACCAGAACACGAAAGGACGCTTCTTGGAGACGATGAGGCGACGTCTCATCGTGTGCTCCAAGAACAATTGGGGAAGTTCCGAGAAAAGTAAGGTTTTGAAACTTTCACCTCCCGCTTGGACCTCGATTACTATTTTTTTTTTTTTTTTTTCGGCAGGTTTGGATACTCCAAATTGGAAGACTATCAGAGCCGAGTTTATCCAGCCGCATTAGTGATAGGTTTTATCCAAGTGGCAACGGATTCACCAGAATGGATATCCAATTGATTTTATCGCCATTCAGTAATTGGATGTACTGCAATCCACTGGCACGTTATATTCCCTACTCGTAGGTATCGTTAGTGACGTCACACATGGATATTACCTAGGATTCAAAACACAATTGAAACAGTGATTAAGTATAATGCTACTTCGAATCTAGCGCTAGACAAGGGTATTACTGCTCCGAGCGAATCTCGTGCGTGTTCTTTCCCGCACCGTCAATGTGAAGCACCCACCCTGGTGCAGGCGTTGTATTCCAGCGCAGCTCGACCCTCACTTCCAACTTCACGCCTTGAAAAACGTCTCGTATTTTCGCGACCAGCGCGTCAGCTTCTGCACGACCAGGCCACCCCACCAATCTTTCGACCATCCATCTCATGCTCGGATCTGTTGGAGCTTTACGCTCGGTTTCAGCTCCAGGTTCCAAAGATATTCCAAGTCTTCTCGCGTGTTCTAGCGGTTCCAAGTCACAGTCCCACAATCTCATAACAATGAGAGTGCGAGGAATATCCCGCCACGGCCACCCATCGCCTGTAGGATTCCGTTCAGATCGGGAAAATCGGGAAACAAGCTCTTCCACCAGTCCCGTAAGCTCAATCTTATCACCTCTTCCAAAAACAGTGACCCTCCGATGTTGTGCAGGGCGACTTCGAGGTCCTTTAGAAGAAGAGGAGGGAGTGTTGTTGGCTTCAGAAATGGAGCTTGGTCGTGGGGAAAGAAGGAACTCGACGATGCCGCGATGCGTGATATTTGGAACCTCATTCAGAGAAACCTCTTCAAGATGAGGCAAGGAGGCAAGGGACTCAAACCCGGAATCTGTGATGTTGTTGTGGATTACTTGGGGCACCAAGTTGATGAGAAACGATTTCGCGAGGTGTATCAAAACTGGTACCAACTAACCTAAGCCATTGCTCCACACTTGGAGAGTCACAAGCTTTCGATTGGTTTCTGAAAGGTGCTCCAAGAGACGATCTGATATTAGCACTGGACAACATGGTTAGTCCGGTCTCAGTAAAAAAAACTTCTATTCAAAAGCGAGCACATACCTCGCGAACCACTCCAGTAGTCCTCCCCGTCCGATCCCCACATATCCATCGGATCATCCATTGAACCTCCGAAACCGTTCGCCGAATCAGCTGGTATCATAATCGAAATGTTTTCGAACGCTCGTTTCGTGTGTTTGAACATCTCTGTGAAACCCACCGATACTCAGTTCCTGCAAATTCGGTGCACTGGACAACAATTGCATCACAGAGTCCATGGAATAGGACCACGTCGACACCTCATCGGGGCCCATCCCATCCTGTGGATCTTGGTCACCATCGGGATCCATATGGTCATGCTCGTGATCATGCACATGGTTGTGAACGTGATCGTGATGGAAATGATTATGATTGTGACTGTGTGCATTCCCATTCTCGGCAAAAAACGTTCCCCCTCCGAATCCGAATCCCCCACCGATGAAGTTGGCGAGCATTGGAAAAATTCCACTCGCCTGCTGTGGTGGACCAGGAACCGGAGCCTCGTTGGGTACTGTTCCGAATGGACCTTCTTCGTCGTCCTCCATATCACCCTCTGGAGCGCCCATAGCACCATTGTGGCCAAAGAACATATCCGATGAGTTTCGAGGAGTAAGGTCGATGGTTGTCAAATTTTCGTGCACACGGATCTTGGATGAAGGAGATCGCGAGCGAAGTGCCCGCTTGGGCCGGAGCGGCATTTCAGTATCTGAAGATCGTGCCTCGTTCGGCGACACATCAGTTTCCATGACCTGCTGAAGTTCCTCGTCCTCGCTCGCGTCCTCCTCTGCATGCTCCTCGTCAGAAATTTCCGAGAAAATTCGAAGATGGTCGTCGCTGATACTTCCAAGAAGTCTGCATCATTCAACAAGAGTAAGCATCGAAAGCAGCATGGAGTGGAGATTGGAACTGCGAAGGCTTACCCAAAGTCCATGGACTCAATATCCACACAATACCGGCAAAACTTGACCCAATCATCCATCTTTGGGAACAAGATGGGCATCTGGCGAGGCGCGTTGATTCCAGGGTCCTCAGATTCCGTGTCGTTGGAATGAAGAGGGTCGGGCAGAACATGCTCTCCACCAATGTCTGAAGTAGAAAATATCCAAAATAAACAATGCTTTCGAACGCTGAGCGTGATTTAGAATGAAATGTCCACGTACCAAAGTACTTCAAGTTGGGGCAGTACCTGGCAAATATTCGAAACACATCGTTCCATGCAGCTTTTTAACAGAGAGCTATTCATTAGAACGAAGAATTCTCGTCCAATCATGCACCAGCTTACTCGGAATATGAACACCTTGGTCATCTTGAAGGTAAAGGTAGTTGAGCTTCTTGAGTGGTTGTGGTTCCGTGTTAATCACCGTATCTCCATTGGTCAGTGGGGATTCTTCTGACGACGAGTCCTTGATTTCTTTTAACTTTCCTTTATTCTTGCGCCGCTTCGCTTTCTTCATCTCCTCTTCATCATTGGAGGCGACAGACTCCTTAAACCCCGTGAGGAGTTGGACGATATTCTCGCTCCGCGGTCCCGCGACTACTCTCATGAACCCCACTCCCGCTACAGGCCAGGCCGTCCAAGGGTTCACGAGTACGAGCGACTCAAGGTTCGTACAGTGAATCGTCAGCAGGCGGAGAAAGGTGGTTCCGATAGGGAGGATGCCGCTCGTTGTCTGAGGTTGCCCCGATCCAGTCACTTCGTCGGCATCTTTCCCCGGTGGCTTTGCAAATCGACGGCTGAGGGTGAGGTCCTTTAGGTTGGGCAGCTGTTCCAGAATTCCCTTCCACTTCGCCACCATCCAAGATACCAGTTCCACTTCGTTGTATTTGGAATTGTCCGCGGCACCGCGAGCTGCATAAATTTCTTCAAAAGCATCAGCTGACTCCGGAGCTGCCAACAAAAGGAATCTTCGTGGGTCTGCATCCTGCTGGGATTGCTGAGAATTCCTGCCATTGGCCTTGCGTTCAATCCCATCCTTCTCCGTATAAATAACTTCCAGTTTAAAAGCCTCAAATTTCCTCCCATGAACGCCAACAAGGTGTTGGAGAGACCTCTCCGTCAGTCGTCTTGGTGCCACCCAGTTCCGCGGTAGCGAACCGTGAAGGCAGCATCCCGTAACGGTTTGCGATGTTTTGCGCAGCTAGCCATGTTACAAATACAGTCCGTCGCGATCATCAGTGCTAAAAAACTTGGAAGTTACAACTCACCTCTGACTTCAAATCCTCCTCCAGAGAGCGCGCTGACACCTTCAGAGCCACACGCTTCCATAACGGCTTCTCGTTACACAGCGAGCGGAAGAGACGATTGACTTTGGATACAGGAAGGATACCGAAAATGTCGGGGGCATGCGGTGCGCTTCCCGCATGAAAGTGAGCAGGCTGGTGAGCCTGGCTGGAATCCGGCTTGGGGAATGCTTCTTGGGCGAGCTCCTTTGGTACATTTGGAGTGGAAATAACGATCTTGAAGATTGAAATGAGGACCTTTGGGGAGCGATGGTATGAAACAACAAAACCGGGTGGGAGAGCGTTTCTCGCCCCTGACCTCTGAAGGAAGATCCGTTATGCGAATGCTTCGCGTCAGCTGCATCGCCGCGTCATCCAAGGCCTCGTTCCCGCCCGACATCTCCGCTCCGGTGTTAGCAATCGTCGAGAATCCTTGTTGATACAGTTCACTTTGGTCTCCACTTTGCGAAACAAACAAAACCCATCACCAGGAAGATAATCAAAATCAATATCGGGAATCGGTAGACCATGCAATTTACAGTGATTAATGCTGATATTCTTATCCTCGACCGTTCAGCGGGACGCGCCACCGCCATTCAAAAATCGCCCAGTCTCGCCCTCCTCGATCTCGTCGTTCTGTTCCTCATTGGCGAAATAGTCCAACCGTCTCAACTGCAAACAGTTTCAATGGATCAGCCAAGTCGCGACCATCAGACGTACCCCAAAACATACCTCGAGGTTGTCGGGCTCGCCAAGCGCCTCGTTCGCGCCGTCCTCCGTTAGGTATTCACTGATTTCGTTCTCCGCATCTGGGTTCGCAAGCTGTTGGTACTCGGGCCGTCGACCGGCCCTCCTCACCATGAAGACAGCGGCACCGAGGACGACGGTCAGACCAACTACTCCAACAATGAGGTAGGCTGTATCCGGTGCACCGTTCCTACTGTTACCAGAGTCCGGTGTCGATACAATGCCGACTCCCGAAGTGCCTGAAAAGAAAGGGGGAAAGCGTGATGAGCGTCCTCCATTTCAAATGACTTTTACCATGATGCTCACTCGCAGTTGTCACCGACATTGCCGGCGCTTCAAAGCCTGCCGGTACCTTCCCATTCCTATCCAAAATAGACGCTCCCCGCACTGCCAACAAGGAGAGTGCCGCATACTGGTACCCCCCGATTGGCTGTCTCTTTCTCATCCCTGTTTCCGACGCCCACGTGAACTCCCACCGGACCATGGAATCAGCTCCCTTGGGCAACGTGACTGCATACGCAACTGTCTGGTCTAAATTGTTCACAACTGGCATGCGCTGCAGGTCGTTCACATATAGTCGCAGACCAGCGAGTGGCAAATCGGCCAGGGCTTCGAATGCGAAGAGAACCATGGGGTCGTCCATGCCCGGAGTCTCAGCAGGCGTGCGGATGGTGATATCCAGAGTGGCCACACCACCCGGGTCGTTGCCCTCGACCTTGAGCTTGCCGTCCTCGGGCATCCACAGGTTCATATCCCCCGAGGTCACAACGCTCCCATCAAATTTGGTGAACTTGGAAGAGAATACAGTGTCCCAGTTGGTCATTGTCGTCGTCACAGCAGTCTGTTGTGATGCCAAGGACAACAGGGCTCCACCCAAGAAGGACACATAGGCCCAACCTCCGGTTCCGTTCATCTCCGCACCCTTCATAGCGCACTGGTCCGACTCTTGATGCAACGGAATCAAGTTATACCTCCTATCGCACTCCTTCATCGCCGGAACCCCAATTTCTCCGATTGTGGATCCCACAGGGTCAATGGGGTCATAGAAGGATATCTTGGTCTGACTCCCGCTGTGGCACGGTGTCATGAGCGTCACTTGAGTCTCAAGTTCGCAGGGGCACTCCTGCACGTCGGTACGGAACTGTATGTTGTCCTCGTCGATACAGGTGTGGCCTGGAATGAGATTGTACGTAATCTCCTGAGGGCACGCGCCCGACGCAAGCTTGGGAGCAAAATCGAGGACGGTACATTCTATATTTGGAACTGTGAGTGGCACTGTACGGGGGTAAGTGTGACGCAAGTCCCTTACTCATAAGCGGTTCATTGTCGGTATCATCCATGTCCGGGTTCGTGGTCATTTCGGGTACTGGCACAGGACTGGATGATGGACTCGACGATGGCGCGGGCGCAGGTGCAGGAGTTGGTGAGGGACTCGAAGAGGGAGCAGGTGCCATTCCCCCACCAATTCCACCCCCAAGAAGGTCTTCAACCTTGTTCTCGATATCATCACCAACTTCGTTCTGCGGCAGCAAGAATTGAAAGACCCTAGAAAGTGAAGTACGTGATCCCGTCGCCTCACCAGCTGCCCCTCAATGCTGTTGTACTCGTCCTCGAGCTCTCCAATCTGCTCCGAGATGGCCTCTTCCGCTTCGTCCAGCATCTCTTCAAAGTATAAGTCCTCGTCTAGATCATGTTCGGCCTGGAGGGTTGACCCGGGTAGGACGGGAACAAGGTCGTCGTCGTTCTGAACGTCTTGACCGTTCCAGCAGTTGGCGTTCCAGTACATCGAGGAGCCACCCAACGCTTTGTCAACATCATCAAAATTCAAGTCAATGCCGGGGCGATTGCAATAATTGGTGGCGTTCGTTCTGCACGACGACGTTCAGGGTGATTGTCCTGGAATACCGATGTCTTTGCGGTTACTCACCTAACAGATGGGCACACCTGCTGCAGTTTCTTCGACTCCTGGTTGCATTTACGGTAGTAGTACATACAGAAAAGCTTCTGGACTGCGGCGTAGCAATCACGATCGGTTTCAGGCCATGTATTGTCTCCAACCAAGTCCGCAATGGCGGCTGATAGGACCGCCCACCATTATGGTCAGCAGGGCAGCCAAAAAATACTGTCACGGGCGGAGAGACTTACTCAGTAATTGATTATCAGCGTCCGTAACGTTCTTCGCCGTTGTCCAATAGGTGATATCGCCACATAGTGTTGTGTGGCTCTTCTTCTTTTTGAATTGCCTGCAGGTGACGTACCTAGGGTACAGAGTTCGAGAAGGCAGAGCGACCTTGCGCCTGCTGAGCGCCGTACGGTCGATCGGGGACGCGAGTGTGATTGAAGCCAGCGACAAAAGCGCTAACTCAAGCCGGTTCCTTAGAGTTTCGGGAACACGGGTGGCATACATGTCATGCGCTTACCGGCGAGCGCCATCATCCTCCACAGCGTTCCACGTGGCATGATGGTCTTGAAACCAATGTGACCAACTCCGATTCTGAAATGAGACCGAAGCTCCTTCAAAAGCCTTCAGCGTTCAATGTTTCCAATGTGCGGTCTCTCTTTGGGCTGGATTGTGATTCCTGTCCCGAGACCTTCGGATCCTTTCAATGACTGTAATTGGGAAAAAAAGGAGCAGTACGCCGCACACCAGGCAAGGCGGCCAAAGCAAAGTCTAGTTCATGTACAGATCTTTTCTCGCTTCGAGAATCGAGATGAAGCTACTAGAAGGAGAAATAGGATAGGCCTTGGGTACTTTTTGGGACCCCTAGCTCTCTGACATAACCGGCAATTCATTCAACATGGTATGTATCAATTTACTCTGGCAACCCGTTCAACACCAAGATGCAGGTCGATGTTCCAGTCTGAAACCAACGGAGCATTCGCAAGGTTCACCTCTGCTACGCCTTTGAGCAAGTCCCACTCGACACTTGACACAGTTGCCTGCTCTCCGCTGGCCACGTCAAATGTTACTTTGATCTCGGAGTTCGGGGAGTTCGACCCAAGTATGTTGGTGTGCCTCAGACCAAATACCCGAACTTTCGACACCCTGAGATGGTCAGAGCGTCCATCATCCCCATACGTACCCGTACTGTTGAGTTTGCCATCTTTGTATACAAACTTGATGAGTGTCGCGTTGACGCCGACTTGAGTTTCCGGGTTTATCCCATCATCCAAGAAGAGCTCACCCTGAGCGCAACCTTCGCTATCAAGGGCAATAACGAGCTCGAAAGTCCCACGTCTACTTGACTCAGTAGTCGTCCCTGGTTGCTGCAGAGCCAAAATGAATCCTCCCCGCATATGCACCGGAATCTCCGGTAGTGGCGCCGGGAGTGTGACAGTAGAGCCATTTCCCTGGGAACGGGGCACCACCATCTCTTCGCCCGTACCCCATTCAAACCAACGCTCTCCACCAGACCCCAAGGGAAGGTACGCTTCCACTTCCTCCCTGCCTTCATCAAGCACCGGTGAGACCATGAATGCCTCCCCAACCATGAATTGCTCATCGATACTGTACGTCGCTGGGTCGTCAGGGAAGCACATCCAAAGAGCATTCCAGACAGGGGTGCCCTTCTCGTGTGCCTTGCGAAGGAGATTGTAGTAGTAAGGAAGGAGGGAATACCGCAAAGCGAGATATTTTTTGGATGCTGCTGATGTGCTTTCGTAAAGGTATGGCTCTTGCGATATGCAACCCAACCCGTTCTAAAGTTTGGTCAGAAGGGGACGAACAGAGAAGGTTGCGCACTTATTCAAATGAAGTGAAAAGTGATTGTCATCACTCACATGATTCCTCGCAAAGGGATAAAAGCTCCCAAGCTGCATCCACCGTGTCAGCAACTCCTCGGTGGCGTTGTCAAAGAACCCGCCGATGTCCGCCCCCACCATAGGTTGACCAAACAACTGGTAGTTGATGACCCCAGCAACAGAGTATTTGAGCGACGCCCAAGTGCTGGCGTTGTCGCCAAGCCAGTGGGCACCAACCCGACCAGAACCGGCATAGTTGCTCCGCATCAGGACGAAAGGTCTTTCCAGGGGTCGAAGCTCTTTCAAGAGGTCGAAGGTGATCATTGCGGTCTATGAAATGGCAAAATACTTCATCTAAAAAGGTATCACCACTTATATGACTGAAGCTCACCATATGACCATAAAGATTATGAACGTTGTACTCCAGAATGCCACCATAGTGTTTCGCGGACATCGCAACCGTTTTACGATCGAGGTACTCTCGCTTTCCACCTGTACATGAGCGGTCACAAGTGTTGCAAGTGAAAGCATAGTAGACACCGTACCATTGTTTGGCAAAAAGGGTGTGTCATCGAGATTGTCTTTCAGCCGACCAACAGTTGCCGGGTTTGGCGTGTCAACTGCATCATTCGGAACTTCCCGTAGCACATCATAGTAGAAAAACGCTTGGCGCGCCTCGTCGGCAAAGATCTCCTGGGCCGGAGGGTCCCAAGCGTCGGAGGTGAATGGTGGATTAGGCCATGACGGGTCGTCTGTCGATTCACCGTCACAAAAATTTGCAATCTCTTGCATATCTACCCTAGCAGCGCACGGAGTCCTTGACATGTGAGAACAATACAAACATCAAGGTCGAACTCACCACACTCCAGCCATCGGGACCTTCTCAAACCAGTCACGGAACGTTTCTTTGTAATACTCAGCGCTCGAAGGGTGAAACCAGTCTGGCCACACCACTCGTCCCGGCCAGCATTTTCCCACAAAGTCTCTCCCGTCCTCGGTCTTCAACCACAGATCCAACTCTTTTCCTCGCTCGTATGCGCGATAGTTGGACTCCACTTTTATACCCGGGTCGACGATCTGGATGAGCTTTTGTTCTCTGTCGTGAAGTTCCGCGAGGAAAGCAGTCATCGCAGTCTCGGAGAAGTTTACCGGGTCTAAGGTGAATGCTTTGTACTTTGATGCGACAGAACATGAATCTTACTTTCCGAACTCTGGTGGCGAAAGCCGCAGTCACCCACCTGATCCATGTAGTCGATGTCCGTCCAAATCACATCCAGTGGAATCGAAGCCTTCTCGTAACCGCTAAGGACCTCCCTGAGCTCGTCAACAGACTTGTAGCCCCAACGACACTGGTGAAAGCCGAGAGACCAGTAGGGAACCTCGAATGGTTTCCCGACTACGTCTGTGTGCTGCTCAACGACTGAATGTGCGTCTGGGCCAGAGTATACCCAGAAATCGAGAATTCCGCCGGTAACTTTGTACGCTATTTTCGAGTTTCGTATTTCAACGTCCATGGCATTCGAAGAGTTGAGGAAAACTCCGTGGGCTTTGCCGTTTCGGAGTTCCAAGTGCATTGGTTGGCAACCGCTACATCACCAGCGTAGGTGGTAAGAGTCACACAAGAATCCATGCCAAGGTTTCACTCCTCACTAGAGATTCACGCCAGGAGTGGATCCCTCGTCTACTCGGCCCCATGTGTAAATTCGGGGCTTCCGTAGCAATGTCAAGGCTCGTACCTCTCGCAAATATTGTCACCAATGTTTCCTCTGGATTGCGTCTCAATCGATTCACATTTTCACCAAGACCATAAATGTTTGCATCTGAGGGTACCTGAACAACGGTTAATGTCGTTGCACTTCACCCAATGATGTCGCACTCACTTCCGAGCTGATTTCCAAGTATTGATCCTTAAAAACAACATCTTTCCAGCTACTCCCCCATAAGAAATTCTCAGGGTCGGACGCTCGAGCAACATACAAGCCTTCCTCGTTCACGGTCACGGACATTCCCGATTCCGTCCAATCCGTGGTCCGCGTGCGCCGTTTTCCGTGAATGAATTCTGGAACTCTCCACCGCGCGTCTTTTTCGTCGTGGATCTGGAAGCGAACGATCGATGGCCCTTCGCATGTGACCAACAAACATATTGCGGGGATATCGGGAGACTCCACCGCACGAGCAGGTCCTAGGAGGCGCATAGAAGCTCTCATACTACTGCTGGAACGAGCCACCGGTCCAATGAGCGCGTATCCGGTCGAAGCAGTTGACATTGACGTTTGGTATGTTGCTGTGGCCTAACTAGCCATTGTAACAAAGCTTGTGTGCTGCACTCCGCCTCCCCTCCCTCCCCATTCTTCCTGCATGCTCGCGCCTCCGTTCCCTACCCCCGCCGCGCTTTCCCTTGGCCTTGCTGACATCCGCGCTCCTTCCCCTTTCCACCTCTTTAGGCCACTCCCTTTGCACATATTCCCCCTCTACGTCCCTCATCGACGCTCTCGTCCGCATCTGCCGTCACCGGACTTCCAGGTGAGCATCTGATATCGTCGGATGAGGCAATATTTTCCCTTAAAACATTCCTTCCCATTCCCATCCAGTTCCGTTACCTCTTTACACTGCTGAGGGAATCTCGCGCACTAGCCGGCGTTGAAAAGCGCCGGACCCCCGAGTAAGGCCACTTGCGGAAACGCAGAGGTGTCATACTCCGGCCGGTGGTCTGTGTAGTTTCTGACGACGCAAGTGAGCACTGCGAACGGTCTTGGCAAGGAAGAAGGCTTCGACGGTTCCGTGGGAGGTGTGAAAGATAGCAGCAGCCGATTGGAGGTGGGTTTCGCAACAGTTCATTGTTCCTGTTCACTCTTAACATTCGCGCCTGTGCTGGCTTATGATTCATTATTCGCCGCTCCTGCTCCTGCCCGTCGCTCCGTGATCTCGTGGTCTTCAGTTATCGCTCCTGCATATGATAGTTTGGAGCCCCAGTCGCGTCGCCGGGGGAGTTGTGCGGGTCAGCAACACCTCCCAGAGGACTTCCCCAGTTAATCGATGCACTGGAGGCGTTAATATCACACCAAACCCGCACAACCTCATTTTTGTGCATGTTACTTGTGCCCCGACCGTCCCTCGAGCCTTTTGAAATTCAACGGCCCTCGTCATGTTGCTTACCCATCACGACCCAAAACCAGTTTCTTTTGTTTTCTGCAAAAAAAAGAACACGAGTGTTACATGAGTCCTGTGCCGCATCACTGCCGAAGTGAACAAGCGGTTCGAGCAGCGCAGCTACAAGGTCGCTACTTTCAAGTGCTCCCAGTCCGAATGGCAAATGCATGAAGAGAAGTTCTTCCAGTTAAATTATCAACACTACATATTACACTATCGAATTCAAGCTCCTCACATGCTGCCGTTGACTGTCCTCGTCACTTCATTTCCCTCCGGCTCTTGGCCTTCCTCCTCCGCACCAGCGACAGAAAACAATGCACGATCCCCCAGATCCACATCTATCGCGTCGGCTGCAACACGGGCATCCACAAACACGGGCGTTTCCTTCAGATTCCTCTGCTTCACAAAACCGAGGTCTGGCTTGGAGAACCGCCATTCCCGAACGAGCTTTTCTATCAGGTCCTCGTACGGGGTCTGACCCGGCTCTGAAAGGTTGTAGCCTAGAAGCGTGCGCTGCCTTGAAATTGCCCAAAATTGTTGTAAGGGATCAAAACGGAGGATCGCCAGCAAACTGCTTACACACCATTGCCACCTGGATGCAGACATCTGCAGTCAATCCGCTTACGACATAGTCACCGTACGAGAACCGATGCAATCGAAAGTTGATCCCGTTCCATATCAACGTGTCGTACCGATTGTGTCCCGCAGACAGGAAGTGCGTCGTTGGAACCTTGAACACAGATTCGACTTCGTCAGGATTCGGCGTCGGTGTGAAGTCGGGAGGTGTAAGTGCGATCACGGGGGTGACGAGGAGGTTGTTTCGCGACACTACTGAAAAAGGGTGGTCAGCGAACTGGCGAACGAGAAGCGATCTTCGAAATCATCTCACTTGGCGGCCACCGCGTGATCACATTGACACACGACGGGGGCAGTCCCACTTCCTCGTACGCTTCACGTAACGCCGTCGTCTTTCTTTCCAAAGCCGAGTTTCAACTGGGCACCGTTCCCCCAAAACAACGGCTCCAATCGCCCTCACTACAACATTCTCATCATCTTCATCTCGTCGACCGCCTGGGAATGCAACCTCTCCCGAATGACTCCTGAGCTTGGTGCTGCAAGTCAACGTTGGCTAGTACCACTTGCGTCATCCCCCAACAAAGCGAGCACAATCCACCTCCGTCGTGTAAGTAAAATGCCAAAGACTGACGTTTCGCTGTTATAGATGAGTGGAACCAGCACGGATGCCCTGAATCGCAGGTGTCTCGTTCAGTAGTTCAAGTGAACACCTCCTTCCTCACGGATGCACCTGAACTCTGACCCATACTTTTTACAAGCCATGTGTGCGATTCACTATTAATGCAATAACGACATCGCGTCCGCAATCGAATCTCAAAACACACCGGATCACCTTGTTCGTGACGATCCCAAAGCTCCTTGATTCTCGACAGCTGCTCCGCTGCTCTTTCGGGCAGTTCTTTCACACTGGGCCGTCGAAGAGTGTGCGAGGCAGCTAAAGGGCTTGCCATACGGAAGCTTAATTGCGCGATTGGCGGAAAAGCTCTCGGTGGGGAGCTCCGTGGCCAATTGGCCCGATTTCACGCAAGTTACCCAGCGATACCTCACCACACCACGAAATTCGGATCTCTCCACGCCTAGAACTATGTACTCCTCGGGCTCCCGCCGGCTCTCGAGCCCTGCAGTGTCGCCCGGGTCCCGCAGCCGTCCTCGCTCCATCTCCCCTCAACCGATCCACTTCATCGACACCTTCACCGACCCCTACCAGTTTTCCAACGTCCTCAACACCTCCGCATCCTCGGGATCCTTCGCAGCTGCTGCTGTGGGGGTCCATCAACCGTCGCAACCCCCATTTTATGACCTGGCTTCTTGGTTGCCTCACCCCCTCCCCACAGACCATGGCGGGGACCCGCTGATAAAATCGGAGGACGACGATATCTTCAAGTTCCACCTGGACGATGCTGTCACACCCGAGGACATGAACCCCTCTCCCGGAGCGTCTCCGCAACATGGGTACAGCGAGCTGGAACCGGACGAGTTTGCGACAACAGCAACAGGAAGCGCGGCCCAGTACCAGTCTGCGGGCGGATCCCCTTATTTTGCGGGACAGCAAGTGTACACCAACGGAAATGGGCAGTTTTCAGGGACAGTGTCGCCCATCAGTCTATCGCCCCGGCTGCAAGCGACAGTGTCGCCAATCACGATCCAACCCCGGGGAATGCAGACGGGTACTTACAGTGCCAGTATGCCTGCTGGAGTGGAGTATGCGTATTACAGCGGCACGCCCCATGCGCGGAGTCTGGGGACGTTGAGTATCGATACGGACGACGGACGAAGGTGGGGGTTGTGGTTGTGTGGCCTCGGTTTCCCCCCTCCGTCATAGTTTACGAGACCAGAGAGAGTTTGCTTATACTCTCCATCTCTCGCTCGATTTAGTGCGGGCACTCCGGACATTGTCGAGAAGAAGCGCACACGGCGCGAAAAGCACATTGCGGTGGAGCGACGGCGGCGCGATATCATCAACGAGAAGCTCAACGACTTGACGGAGCTGCTTCCGTCGCATATGTTGAGCGGGGAGGGCGCGACTGTTGGTGTGAGTTGGTGATGGTGTGGCGGGGGTGGGAGAGGGGAGAGGGGAGAGACGAGATGGGAGAAGGGAGAGGGGAGATTGAGGAAGGAAGATGGAAGAATGGAGAACAGAGACGGACGACAGACGACGGATGGCGGACGACGGACGACGGATGGCGGACGACGGACGGCGGAAGATGGAAGATGGAAGGCCGAATATGGAAGAAGGAGGAAGGAAGAAGGAAGAAGGAAGACTGAAGACGAGAGACCGAAGGCTGAAGACGGACAACGGACGAATGAAGATGGAAGACGGCAAGCGGAAGGCGAGAGATGCGACATTGAAGAGGGAACACGGAGGACAGGAGACGGAAGACGGAAGATGAGAGACGGAATACGGAAACCGGAAGATGGAGGACGGGATACGGATGACGAAGAGGCTCAAATGACACAAATTGATTTCCCTTAACTGTTAATTTTACCCCTCCCACCAACATCCACCAGCAATCCTCCCGCGCCCGCCCGAGCAAAGGCTACATTCTCACCAAAACCGTCGACTACGTGCGTCAAGTACAGAGCGTGCTCGGCACACTCATCAACCGCGAACGAGATCTGGAAGGCGAGGTTCTTCGGTTACGTCAAATGGTGGGCGAACCTCTCGAAGGTGGGATCCTGGCACGTCCTCACGCACGAGCGGTGGCGAGTGTGCTGCCACCGAGCATGACGATGAGCACGAGCATGGGGCGCCCAGTGTACGCCACCTCGCCGCGACATCGCTCGAATAGCGTAACGAGCCCGGGAGGGTTGAGCACTGTCAGTAGCAGTCCGCCGGATGGGATCATGGATGTTGAATGATGGAATGATGGGATGATGCCATTGAAGCAATGATGCAGTACCGATGGCACTTTTGCAGTATACCCATAATCCCAAAGAATTGCACCCAATAGCCTGCAGTGAATATTGATGAATGTAGTAAAATTACAGATGAGCCTTTTATCACCAGCAACGAAAGGCGCGGGTCAGTCTGTATATCCCGTGCTGCCTCGTTATTACGAACCAACGAATGCTCCGGCCCGGCCTGAGACCGACAAAAAATTCATAATTTGCTGAGGCTCTGTTTGCGTTGCCGGTGGGAGACACGCCGCACTGAGACGCCTCGCAACCCAGAAAAGCGGGAACGCACTGGACCGGCCCCGCACCCGGCCAGATATCGTCGCTGTAACAGGGACTGTGTACTGGCCCACTCGATTCTATTTTTCGTCCGCCGATTGTCGCGTTCGTGAGTGACGCGCGGTGATTGGGGGTTGAGCCGGATTTAGCTTCCGATGGGGAAACTCAAGTGGAGGCTTCTCACACTCGCACAAACACCCGATATTCGCGACACGCGCACCGATGGTGTATCCGCAGTATCTCAAGAGCGAGCCGCCGCGCACGTCGAGTAATGAAGAGTGCTGGCGACAATACTCGCTGTCAAAGAACGGTGGGTGGCCTTGTCGCTCCATTGCGGTCCAAATCCACTCCTAATAATCACAAAACCTCGCCAATCCGCACCACCTGCATCCCATCTCTCCAATCGACGGGTTTTCTCACGCTCCACCGTCCATTTTGCCCCCTCTTCACCATCCCATCCCGCCAGTCCAAATCGTCACTGTGGACTTGTTCGACAAATCAGCCCCAGAACTTCTCTCCGGCGACGGATACTTTAGCACGCAGGTGGCTGTGCCTCTCTCACTCGCTGCGCCCGCGACGGGACCCGCGGTGCGAAGGAGAGGACCCCTCGAGGGTGTCACCAGGTTGGACCTCCAGAAGAACTACCAGGCAAGTACATCCCCGCCATTGACTGCCGTATGGCATATTTAGCTAGCAGCCTGCGTCTCGTCTTTCAGCTCTGGGTCTGCGCCCTTCCTCGCCGTGAAATGCCTCCCCTCAAGGAAATCACAACCACGCCCCTGTCCCGCCCTGGCAGCATCGCGCGGGATGATCTCTCCGACGTGACAGCACATGACGAGCTGGACAAGTCCTCTGCTGGCTCGTGCGCGGCCCGTTCTTCCTCCTCCACCTCCACGTCTGCCGTGCCATCCTCCTCCACCCGGTCACCATCCGCCCCAGCCTCCCCCGAAACCACATCCACCCTCCTCTCCGACTCTATTCCAACTCCCACCCGGCTCATCACCCCATCCTCATCGTCAGGCCGCCTCGCCGTCCGCCTCGTCCGTCTCTCGCCCTACGAGCACTTCCCGCCGCTCGAGGTATGCGCCTGCACCCCCTGGCAAGACGTGGGTCGGGAGACGTTTTACACGTTTGAGCTCAATTTTTGGCCAGCGAGAATCGGGCAGCGGGCGGCGAGTTCGGGCCTCCTCGCCTCCACTTCGACCTCTCGCTTGGGGCCGTCCGACCCCGGGTGCCGAAAACGATCCTACTCGTTCGGCGGGGGCCTCGACCTTCTCTCGCCACGTAAAAAACCCCGCCGGACCCACTCCGAGTCCTCACCCCCCTTCTCCTTCCACATACTCCCCACGGCCCTCTCGCACACCTCTCACTCCCGCTCCTCCTTCCCCTCCTCGGGGCTCGGTCTCCCTCTCCCCTCATTCCACAGCTTCAAACCCACCTTGGGCGCGCAGTACGCCCTTCAGCTCGTGCACGATGACGACGATGGTGTTGGTGTGGGCAGGGGAAGGGGCAGTGGAAGGGGCAGTGGAAGGGTGACGTCCCTCCTAGACATACGCGTGGGCGAGTTCGCCAACGCGGTTTGGACGGAAAATCCATACGACTTGTTTCTCACCACTGCGATGCTGTCGCCCGTGACGGGGGTGGCTGATCCCGCCAGTGAGGTGCACGCGCCGGAGGATCCAGAGGGGTTGGCGATCGACTCGCCGGGGATGTCGCAGTACCTTGTCATGGACTGATCTGCTGCTAGCCTTCCCAACCTCAACTTCAACCTCGGCCCTTAGGTCGGGGTGGTCATTTGTCGCTAATGGCGTCGTCACTCCCCGATTTGTGTTTCCCACCTCTCACCACTACCTCATTTGATGTTTTCACATTTTTTATTTTGTAAGCGCATATGCTATGTAGTGCAGTAATTACATTTTTTGGACTCGTGAAGTGTGCATTGGTTTGGCACTGTTTCCAAAAGCCGGTGACACGAGCGGCTTCGTGTTTGACCAGAAACGCTTATCAAAACGTGCACCGATGGTTATCCTGCCATACACTTGGGTTGTGGTGGTTACTCTCACGAAAATTTTTTGTAAGGACTCCTGGAGGCTTCCGGTCTCTCATTTTTCACCCAATTTTGCAACCAGCCACGTGCAAAAACGACCTCTAAGGACCGAGAGGATGAGGGCGTGAGTTTGCACAGCGCGATAGCCCTTTTACTATTTCTCCTAAATCCACCGATGGCACGTATAGAGAGGCCTTGGCAGGTCCTACGAACTCACAGTTCATCTTCCTGGTCGTCCTGCTCGCTTCGGCGCTCTTTGCCACACTGGCGACCCCTCAAGTGCGCAATGTGGCAATGGAGTCAAGAGCACTAGTCGTGAGTGGTCGCAATGCATCTGGAACTGGCCAGGGACGCGGTGTTCCTCTCGCCCGAGACAATAGAGAGCCAGCACGACGGGTTTGCCGCATTGTAACCTCACATACTCCAACCCGTACTGGTTGCCGTTCTGGAGGACGCGGTGGGTCGGAAGACACACTGTCGCCACTGTCGAGTATGAGATTGCGAGCAGCGGCGGTTGCTTGACTGCTGTACCCTGTACAGTAGGTGTTGTGGGCAGTTCTTGCTCATGGCACAACGATGCTCGACAAAACTTCCTCCCCTCCTTTGGTCTCTCGGGACCACCTTCGGTCTGAAGGTCTGACCAGCCCAGCGCTGCCGAGAACGAAAAAGGGTCTCTAAGCTTTGGCTGAATCGCACCGACTGGGGACTGGTGCTTTTCTCACCCTTTTCAAACAATTGAGATGCCAACAAGACGCGGGTTTTGCGACACACAACCCCAATAGACTTCGGAGTCGTTCTGGTTGCCGTTCCGAAGGACGTGGCGGGTCTTGGGGAGCCCCATTTGGCTCGCGGGTACCGGCTCGGAATGATACTGGTTTGGGGAGGCATGAGCTCCTGAGCTTTGCGCTTGATCTAAAGTGCGACAGCTCTCCCTTGCCATCTGAAATCTTTTTTTTTTTGAGAGATATTCAAACCAATGCAAATGGAAGCAAGCTGAACGGACGGCGCTGAAGATGTTGATGCTGTGGAATTGCATTCGTACTGGAGAGAAAAGGGGAACGACCACACGTTTTTACAGGCAGTGTTGGACAACTTTGCACAATCAGCGTTCTTCCTCTCGCCACTAATCGCCAAAATATTTCTTGCGACTATTTTGGTCTGGAAGGACACAACCTCCCTGTCGTCGCCGGGGGAGGTCGTGCGGGTCAGCAACACCTCCAAGGGGACTTCCCCGGTTGACCGATGCACTGGAGGCGTTAATTCTACACCACACCCGCACAGCGTCTCTCGAGGGGTAGCTACTCGTGGCCCTGTTGTCACCTCCGCTCCGTATAAGCTCCACATCTACATACATTCGAAACGCTCGGCCAGTCCTTCTCCCTCCGCCGCTCCATATCACTAACATCCCGTGCTTTGAATGTGCGGTGCACTCAGTATGGCGGTTGTGATGCTACCACAACTCTCCCTCGAGCAACTTTGATTCGACTTTTGCGCCTGATTCGAGATCCAATAAGTTGCCATCACAGTACTTCAGTATCCGTCAGACTGGTAAGCAATCGACAACCGTCTTTCTCGATGCCCTGGGGTGTTGTATTCAAGTTGAAAGATACTACAATGCGCTCGTTCGTTCACGTTCAGATTCACAAACACACACAGATCAATCGCATCAGATAATGATCCAAAATTCTTTATATTTGTCCCATAAAAAACAGCGATACTGAACTTGTCCAAAACACCTCGCCGGGAGATAGAAACTTTATATCGCATCGTTTAAATCCTTAAGAAGAAGCGCAAGCGGTCTTGGAGTTGCTCCATTGCTACGAAACATGTTGGAGATGAGCTTCACTGTGGGACGTTTCGCACCTCGCATAAGCCACAAACCTTCTGAACGGTCCAAGCCTGTCCGTTTGCGTCAGTGATAGTAGCCTGCTGGGCGTTGCAAAGATCGCCGATTTCGCCGTTCTAAGTGCCAAGTGGACCCAAAATGAGCGGACTGTCCATTCTGGTAACACTTAATTGCGACACAACTTACGGGGTTGTTGTACCACGCTAGAGGGGATGCGTAACTCTGCGCCAAACCAACAGCGGCGTCAGTGACGGCCTCGAAAAGCTCGTGGGAGGACACGCTGCACAGGTTCTTGAATGTCGACGAAGCCGATCCGCAGCCACCAGCACAGTCTCCGTCCTGTGCACGTGCAATCAGTTGAGCGGGTGATAAACATGAACGCAGGGAGTCAGAGTGAAGCTCTTACCTGGTCGGGCATCACACCGTAAAAGAGGTACTGAGTTCTAACGTTGAGCGACGAGATGTCAACGGTGCTGTGGTAGGCGCAGAAGGTGGAGCAAGACGAATCGCCGGACGACATGGAAATGCTTATTCCGGGGGCAAAGTGGCTGAAGAGAGAGAGATACGATTATTGGTCTGCAACGGCAAGCATCTCGGCGGGTTTACTCACATAGGGTAGTAAGAGTTGGAGTTGGGCTGTTAATGGAATAGTGGGTGATATGACGCTTTAGCATTTCCCCAGTTGCGACAAATCTCACTGTGATAGTTCCGTCATTCACGAGGCTCTTGAGGTAAGTTTGAATTTGATCGTCGGTGATGGATGACCCTGAGGGGACTCCAGATAGGGCGATTGTTCCTAAGGGAGACATATAAGCTCCAAGATCAAGATCTCACATACCCACTGGACCAACAACTCACCCTTGAAGGAACCACGACCGATTGATCCCTGGGAAGAGGTTCCATACTGTGCGAGCATATCATAGTAGGCAGAGTTTGTGACCCCCGCGTAGAACGATGGAAGATTGTTTGGGGCTGAACAACACGAGTTAACAGGCGACACGTGTTGAATTCTTGATCACTTCCAACGTACCAGCGGACGAAACGTAGTTGACGCCGGTCCCCCAGGTGAGAAGAGTGACCTCCACGTTGTTGATGACGGGACCTCCATAGTTTTTGAGCTTTCCCGAAGTCGCGGCTGTGACGAGTGTGGCGGTCTGCTCTGCGTTGAGTGGTGCTCCCCAGGTGTGATTGGTCATGTAGGCCACGCCCTGGAAGTGGATGAGATGACCGTAAGAGATTGAATCCGACAAACGAAACAGTCAAACACCAACCGGAATACGGCTCGCTGTTATTGAGCGAGAGCATGAGACATAAGCGTAGACGAGATCGGCATGTTTAGTTCAAAGGTGCCGCCGATCATCTCAAGCTTGGCAAGCCGGACGGCACTCACGAAGGACGGGCAGAGCATCGCTGTTTCCAGCACTAGCAGCGAGAGCGAGGAAGCCAAGAGCGAGAGACTTGATAGCCATGTGGAATTGGGATGGAGAGAGCAGTATTAGCGGACATGGTGTCGCAAAGGGGTTTTATACTACTACCAACCCTGGGTTTTCACAACCCTGTGGGGTACCTGGTCCCTGAATTTCCTCCTGCCAATGTTCACTCCAGGCTTACCAATTTCGGAAGTTAGCGTTCATCTTTGCCAAAGATCGGAGATCGCGTTGCCCACAAGCCCGTCCTCACGGATCTCATTCACAATGTACTGCGTCCAGCCAGTTTCGGAGCAATTTAACAACCGAATCGAAAGATCCGAATCTGCATTCAAATGTTGTCAAATGTACTCTGTTTAGTTTTGTCCTCCAGTTTTTGCGGTATTTTCGCGTGTTTTACAGTGGGGTTACAGAGGGGCGCCTCGACGGCGCACTGTGGAAGCCTTACAGGGACGAGTCCTCAAGGTTGCTTGACTGAACATGTACATAAATAAACTTGTGTAGTAACTCGACATCCGTTGCCAATGCTTACGTACGCCTTCATTATGTGGACCCAGTGAACGACATGACCCTCAACCTTCACGCCTCACAGTATCAAACCTGCCCCGCTCTAAATCTGCCCCGAATGAGCCATCGCGATCGTGTTCTGAATCCACGTCGAGATCATCGTTAGCCGCACTACAGACGCCGGTATGTTGCGCTGGTCGCACGGGACAGGCCCGAAGCTCGTGATCCCCCACAGCACGCCGCGGGATACGTGGGGCCCGCCCAAGTCGCCGTTACACGTGGCGGTCTGCTGTCCCTGGGAGTTGACGACGGCAACGACGCACCCGAGGTTGGGGCGAGCGCTGGAGTCAATCGTGTAAGTCCGTTAGCAGTCGTAGTTGTTGTTGACGCGCAGGCTCAGGCCCTGCAGGTTCTGCGGAAAGGTCTCGGTGCCCTGCGTTCCGCCCGGGTTTGTGAGGCCCCACCCGAGTGCGACGTCGGTGTCGCCGATTGCAGGCACGTTGGCATTCATGTTGAGCGGCAAGGGGGCGATGTCCGTGATGGGGCGGGACTCGTAGTATGGTTCCAGGATCCATATCGCAGCGTCGTGACCCGTCTTCTCAACTCCACTTTCGGGGGGCTGGTAGCTCGGGTTGACGACAATGTTGCGCACGTTCATCATACGGCAGCTCGGCTGGCTTGCACAAGCTACGGTCCTGTCCTGAAGCCCGACGTATGCGTGCCGGTACTCGGCGCCGTCCGACATGGTCCCGCAGTGGCCCGCGGTGATGATGATGGGAACGGGCGTGTTTTGATCAGTAAGCCCGTGCAGCGTATGGCGTAGGTTCCGAAGGAGGATTCGAGGAGGGTGACGTAAAGGAATTGCGCGATGTCGACCTTGACACCGCCGACGATGACTGGATTTGGAAGCAGTTTCGAGTTATGGATGAGACAATCGCGCACGGAAGGTCCTCCTGTACGCGACCACTCACGATTCGAGCTCTTAACTCCGCCAGCCACATCGTGCACCTGAGCTGCCGATGGTGTGCCCAGCTGGGCAACAGAGACCAGCGCGACGAGAGCGATCACTTGTGCGATCCGCTGTCGTGGCCCGAGCTCAACACGAGCCATCGATGCAAGTAAAGTTAGGCGAATAATATCAGGGTATCGCGGAAAGTACGGACTCACGCCTCATCCGCCGTCCTTGGCCGTCGTTTTTGGCGCGGCAGACACAAATTTTGATGGAGTGCCTCCCTCTTATTGCACTTTAGGGTACAATTATGTCCAAAATTGGAAAGGTCCGAGATGTCGTGATCACGGCAAGCGAAGTACCGCGATCGTTGACGGGGAGAGAGCTCGCTCAAAGGCGTAGAGGAGTTTGGGTCACGGGAAGCTCGCTCTTGACCAGAAAGGCCCCACCCGCTCTTCGTACACACGGAGTTTGGTCACCTTGTTAGAGGGGTGGCACCGTAATCTCGTTTTGCATGGTGGGAAAGACCTCGTCCGGACCATCGGGTGCTCCTCGGTATTGAGCTGGACGGCGACAAGGGTTCCAGCGTCACCTGGTCATTCTTCATCGCTGAGTATCCCGCGAGAGAATTCGATACGGAGAAGGATGAAAATGTTCCGATATGCAATGAACGGACGACGAGGCTGCCGAACTTCGGACACGATACATCACGAACGAAGGACGCGCGGATGGTAAACAAAGCACGAAAATGTTGAGGGGCTGAGAAAGGCGGAGTGTATAGTGGAGTAGAGTTGGTTGTGCGTAGACGTAGCATTTCATACTACAACTCCATTCCAAAAAGGAATCTGCGAACACTCCAAAACCCCCGAACACTAAACAGAGAGCACGTATCACTCCAAAACGTGTAGGAAAAAGTGATCAGGGGAAGATTACGAGTATATCAAACGTGGAATACATGGAGCAACGTTGCACAGTTGCCAAGTTGATAACAGAGAGGAGAAGATGGAAGTGCCGCACACCCAACACTACCATCCACTCCGAAAAGAGAAAGAATAATATGACAACGCTCCACACCGAAGCCAAACACCAACGGAACAGATTGGAAGAGATAGTGTGAAGCGGAAAATTGTTTACGGTGATGTCGGAAACTCTTACCGACACCATAATCCACTTCAAAAGGTAGACCAGCGCAAAGAAGAGTGCAGTGCCGATCGATTTAACAAAACCAGAGCGATGTCGAACAAGAAGACTGGAGTAGATAGGTGTAAAGTGGTTTGCCAGAACACCACCTACCGAAAGAAAGAGTAAGACAACCACGCACACTCCGAAGCGAAACTCCTAAGCGATAGCTTCGAACACATGGGGGAGTGGGAGCAAGAATCGAACAGAAGATGGAAGTGTTGGCATCCGACACCATCTCCCACTCCGAGAAAGTTAGATTTGACAACTGCACTCCTCTCCGAAGAAAACCATCGTCACTTAGGCGATATTCGATGCTATTGTATAAATATATGTCGACTTCCAATGGGTGAAAGTGCTCTAGATTTCAATACGACGACCCAACTCGAAAAGAGAAAGCATTGACACAGCAGGCTCAGCTCCGAACCGAACCACGGACCACATCTGCAAAGACGTAAAGGTGACGCGCATCCCGTTGGACAGGATGGAAGTGCTGAAGATTTCAGCGCCACCTCCTTCTCCAAACAACTTGACATTCCGCGCTCCTCTCCAATCCATCGCTTGGTTCAGACCAAGCCAGAGAAGAATAAGAATATTTCATTGTTTTGTAGTTTGAACTCGGAGTATCGGGACAGCATGCGCCATCCATATCAAAAATTATTCGGAGGAGACGACCCGAGGGCCGTTCCACAGGCAGACAACAAGACGTTGGTGCAATGCCAATCGCCCACCCACCACACCGGGCCTTCCTGATCACCCGAATGCGTCCAACAGGTAAGTATGCAGAGTGGGGTCGAGGGCGCTTTTTATAGTGCTAGCCCGAGGGTCCTGCGGACCGATTCGAGTTAGTGTGCACAAAAGTCTGCCGCAGTTACTTTGCCACACTGCCATTGCTGTGACAGAGTACTTTGTGTGGCCCAACGCCTCCTTCGTCTCGTAACCGGGATTACTCGAATTAAATAATTTGTCGAATTCTAAGCATCATAGAAACATCGCAAAGACCTCTCCTCGTCGTCTCGGCGCTCTTCTCTCGCAACATCACACATTAATCCATTATGTTTAACACAGATATCAGCTCTCCGAGAGCAGCGCTCTTCTAAATTTCACATTGTACAATCAACCCCCTGGTGGGGGGGCCACGAGCTCCCCATGCTCTATTTTCTCTTTTGACCACGGCCAACTACCATCTCCACTCCCCTCCCGCTCCCCTTCCCTCCCTCTCCCCTCTTCTCCCCTGAAATGGACGACATCACATCCCTCCTATCCAGACTCTCTTTGTCCCAATCCTCCGTCGCCGCGCTCGACGCCTCGGGCGACATTGTCAAGGCCGCCAAGCGTGATGTTGCGGTGCTCCTGCCGGTTGTGGCAGAGCTGGAAAGACAGGCCAGGAATAAAAAGGTCCAGAGGGAGAGGGAGAATGCTATGGTGGCGTTGTTGGCCATGTGAGTGTCGAGCGACGGAGGCTGGCGAGCACAGCGAGGACACCGAGGCCTAAGCGCAAACAGCGCTGACCGAGGACTCTTTCGCGGAGCGACCCCGAAGCCTAAGCGCGACAGCCGCCGACCGAGGCAACCGCCTTGCCCAGCGCGGAGCGCATACCCTGTCAGAGGGGAGAGACCGAGGCCTAAGCGCGATGGCGCTGACCGAGGCTGTCCGGCGGAGGCGAGTTACCTGCCGCGACGCGGCTATTGCCTAGACCGCGAAGCGCATATTCTCGCTGGGGGCGAATGATCCACGCGGAGCGCACTATATTACCGCCGGAAGCGAATGATCTACTTGAAGCGCGAATGATACGCGGTGCAAAAACGAGGCCTAAGCGCCGCAAGGCGCTGACCGAGGACACGAGCGCAGCAGGTGTGTCCGCCGGAGGCGAGTGCCCCGCGAAGTGGTATACAGTCATCGTGGAGCGATATCGAAGAGTCTACCGGAGGCGAATGCTTCCACGCGGAGCGTATGGTAGAGCGCTGCGTGGATGAACCATCGAATGTTCTTTCCGGAAGGGGGTGTACTTTTCAAACTGTCAATGTGATTCTGACTCAACACCTGCTGAATTCGAAGCCTGAAAGACGTCGGGCAGCCCGCACTTCCCTTCACGCTCCCCCTCCTCCCGCTCCTCCTCGACATGTACTCTGACAAATCGAAACAAATCGCCGACGGGGCCCTCGCTGCCACCAAACAACTCATCCTGCTCACCCTCCCTCAAACCACCGCCACGATCCTGCCCCTGCTGTACGAAATCATCCGCAGCCCATCGTACAAGCCCCCCTCGAAACTCGTCGCGCTGCAGCTCCTCGCGCGACTCGCCAAGACGGCGCCTAACCAGGTCGCGGCACGTCTGCCCGACCTGATCGAGAACGTCCAGCACCCGCTGCACGAGATCGACCAGAAGGTGTCGAAGGAGGCCGTCAAGACCATGACGGCCCTGTGCAGCGTCGTGGGTAACCAGGACATTCAGCCTCACATCGAGACCCTCGTCTCCTGTATGCAGCACCCGGGCGAACTCCCCGCCGCTATTGAGAAGCTCGCAATGACCACGTTCGTTGCCGAGGTACGTCCTTTCTTTTCCCTCTCTTCCCTTCCTCGCCCCACTCACCATAACCCTCCCCCCCATGACACCACAGGTCACAGCCCCCGCCCTCGCCATCATGGTCCCCCTCCTCACACGGGCCCTGAACGAGCGCTCGGCCTCTCTCCTGCGCCCAACCACTATCATTGTCGACAACCTGTTCAAGCTCGTCCGCAACCCGGACGAAGCCGCGCCGTTCCTGCCCCTCATCGCCCCCGGAGTCGACCGCGTCGTGGAGACCGCGGCGTTCCCTGAGATCCGCGCGCTCGGGACCGCGGCCCAGGCCACGATTAGGAAGATCAAGGCGGACGCGGCGGCAGCGGGTGGTGGGGCGAATGGGGTTGCGAATGGAGATGCCAAGACGAATGGACACCAGCATGACGAGCACGTGCCCCCGCTCCCCGCTCCTGTCGAAATCAAATCCACCATTCTTACCCTCCTCGCCTCCAACCTCGACATTGCCGCCCTCTCGGACCCGTCCAAGGCCGCCCTGGACGTGACTCTGGGCCTGATCAGCGCACACGCGTACGAGCTCCTCTCGACGGGAATATACAACAAGAAGGACTGGACGCACGCCATGGCGCCATTCGTTGCGGCGTACGTGCCCGGTGCGGGTTCGGGCGAGACGGTCGCGGTGGATGTGTGGAAACACTATGACGAAATCGACAGGGTTCGTAGTCGCCCCACGTTACATTGCGCGCGGGTGTTCATGCCGACTAACCCCCACCCACGATAGAACTCCCGCCCACCAGATTACCAAGACGACGACGCCGACGGTGAACTCCTGTGCGACATTGACTTCTCCCTCGCCTACGGCACCATGCTGCTACTCAACAACACGAAGCTCAAGCTGAGGAGAGGACGGCGGTACGGGTTGTGTGGGCCGAGTGAGTTGGTGTTGGTTGTGGCGTGCGTTCTTGGAGGGGTGACTAATGTGCACATCCCATGCCCTCTCCTCCCCCCGCCGCCACCAAAAGACGGTGCCGGAAAGTCGACCCTGATGAGGTCGATCGCCGGAGGAAAGGTGGAAGGCTTCCCAACGCAGGACCAGGTGCGGACGGTGTTCGTGCAGCACAAGCTGCAGGGCGACGAGGGGGAGAAGAACGTTGTGGATTTCATTGCCGAAGGTATTGTCTCTCTCCTCACGCCGTTCCTACCCTGGCACAATCGCTGACTTCCACACGTCTCAGATCCCCTCATGAAGAAAGTCAAACGGGATCATATCATCGAGGAGCTGGAAAAGAGCGGGTTCGACGAGGAGCAGCGCACAAAGACCGTCGGCGGACTGTCGGGAGGGTGGAAGATGAAGCTGGAGCTGTGTCGTGCCATGCTGTCGAAAGCGGACTTGCTCCTCTTAGACGAGCCGGTGAGTCCTCGCTATAGCGCGGCGTTGTGGAGCGGTCCTCGAACTTGCCTTCCCCGCACGCACCCTCAAGACCAACCACCTGGACGTCGCGTCCATCGCCTTCCTCGAAAGCTGGCTCCTTTCGCAGCCGCACATGACAGTGCTGGTCGTGTCCCACGATGCCGGGTTCTTGGAGCACGTCACCACGGATATTCTGCACTACGAGCGTAACAAGAAGCTCAAACATTACAGAGGAAACATCGCGGAGTTTGTGAAGCAGCGACCTGAAGTGAGTTCAACAGGTCGCCCCGTTTGAGAAAACTTTGATGATAACCTCTCGTGGCCGTGATAAGGCGAAAACGTACTACACGCTTTCCAACAGCAACGTCGAGTTCAAGTTCCCCCCACCTGGATTCTTGACCGGTGTAAGGTACGTTCTTGAAGTCTCGAGCTCGTCTTCTGCACAAAAGAGCTTACCGTCGTTCCACAAAAAGATCGCAGACTCGGTCTATCCTGCGAATGACCAACTGCTCGGTGAGTCCAAGATTCTTTCATTGTTCAGGTTAAGTCCGCCGTTTGCTGACACCACTTCACGTTAAAGTTTACGTATCCTGGCGCGTCGAAGAAGCAGCTCGAAAACGTTACGGTTGCTCTTTCTCTCTCCTCGCGCGTTGCCATCATTGGACCGTAAGTAAAAGCTTTATACTGGGAGATTGCATCAGCCGTTAAACGATCCAACGTCTTAGCAACGGTGCAGGTAAATCCACCTTGGTGAAGGTGTTGACGGGCGAATTGGTCCCACAAGAGGGCGAGGTAAGCTCTGAATTTCACTGCGAAAGTCACACCGGATATTGACCCACATTTGCCGATTCTTCAGGTCAACAAGCACCCGAACTTGCGAATTGGATACATCGCCCAACACTCGCTGCACCACGTCAACCGTCACCTTACTGACACACCACTCAAGTACATGCTTTGGCGATTCGGAAATGGAGAGTAAGTGTGCCGCCTGCTGTTCACGCGACATGCACGCTGTTTACGGGTTGCATTAGTGACAAGGAAGTACTCGAAAAGCAGTCTCGCAAGCTGTCTGTTGAGGAGCGAGAGCTCATGGAGACTCCCCTTGAAGTTCGACCAGGGGATTTGCGCAAGATTGAGTCACTCGTGGGTGCACTGATGAACTCTCGGCTGAAGTAGCACTAACAAACAGCGAACCCCATCAGGTCGGTCGGTCGAAGCAGAAGAAATCGTTCCAGTATGAAATTAAGTGGGTCGGTCTCGAGGACAAGGACAACACTTGGGTGACACGGGAACGACTTGTGGAACGAGGGTTCACAAAACTGGTTCAATCGTTTGACGATTTCGTGGCGGCCCGTGAAGGTCTCGGATACCGAGAGCTCACAACTCCAGCTCTTCGCCAACACTTTGAAGATGTTGGATTGCCCGGTGACATTGCCCAATACAACAAGATCGGCAGTTTGAGTGACGGACAAAAGGTCAAGGTCGTGATCGCTGCCGCGCTCTGGGCGAACCCGCAGATTCTCATCATGGACGAGCCGACCAACTACCTGGACCGTGACTCGCTCGGTGGACTCGCTGTGGCCATTAGGCATTGGACTGGTGCTGTGCTGATGATTTCGCACAACACCGAGTTCGTCTCGGCCCTCTGCCCGGAAACGTGGCTCGTGGAGAACGGCCGAATCCAGACAAAGGGCAAGTCGGCTGTGGATGATTCGGCGTTCGAAGATGGCAGTGGATCGGACTCTATCGAGCAGCTGAAGACGGCCGTTGAGAAACGTGGTCCCAAGAAGAAGCGCCTCACGAGGAACGAATTAAAAGAAAGAGAAGTCCGGAGGAGGTTGCGCCACATTCAATGGCTCGCGTCTGGCAAGATGGGAGAAAAGCCCGAGGACACTGACTCTGACTAATCACATTTCTAACACCGTACTGATTAATCGCATCAGACATAGTGCATACCCCGTAACACTGAACTACGCTCCTGGATTAGAACTCATAGATGCTATTTTTGAGCCGTGTTTATGCAATAGATGTGTCAAACTTTCCTACGCCTCTCCTTTACGTTGCTGCTCTTCAAACAATACGTTCATCTTCTCGGGGTTGGCAAGGTCTGTCATCGAGTGAGTCGCAGAGCCAGGTTTCAGCGGCTTTCATTGTGTTGGGGACGGTTTCCATCCAATCTGGCACAAGGAGATTCAGAATTTTCTTGATTGAGTACCCAGCACAGTTAGCCTTCAAGTTCAGGGTATGCGTTCTGTTTCTTTAACACTTTTGCGCGAGGATACATTGGGTAAGTAACGCTTATGCTTTATGCTTATGACTAAGGACATTCTGGTGTGGTTCACTGCTCCGTTACGTTCAGGCAGTTTCAGCAGCCTGGTAGTCTGGGTTGACGAAAACAAATTCCTGGATAATGTCAAACGTGTTGAGTTCGCCGTCGTCACCAGGTACAGGGTGGGAAGGCTCAATGCGCTTGCCAAAGCCCAGGATGCCGAGGGTCATGAGGGGTTTCTTGTAGAGCTGGTAGATGTCCTTCATGGTCGCATCTAAATCGTGGTGCGGGATGATGTTGGTATCGAAACCGGCTCCCTCGCTGAGGATTCTCTGTGTGAGAATGCTGGTCAAGTCAACCACTTGGTCTTCAGGGTTGAAAGTGATCTCCTTGACCGAGGCAGCTCCCTTTGGATACTGGGTTGTGAAGCGAATGGTCGGTGTCTTGTTGTCCGGGCCAGTTCCATCGTCAACACGGTAAAGTTTCGCCGGAAGAGGAACGAAATCCAGGTCGGCAAAAGTGTCGGCCAAGCGCTTTTCAATCTGTTCACGGGTGTTATCGTCCTTCAAAAAGTCGGTGTGGTATTCATAGTTCCCAAAGGCTTGCGGTGGTGCCGGAGTGAAAGTGGGTTGCGTGATGAGTCATATGGGGGAAAAAAGGCACGGCAAAGAATGGGGCGAGAGACAAGGGTGAGAGATTGCTCGAAAAGACACGGAAAAACGACGGTCGAGACTCACCATCTTTGTCTGTTGTAAACCAGTGGTACAGGCTGTCTCCCTCCCTTCCTTTGGTCTGCTTCCATACGTAGTCTGCACGGCGAAGATTGTCGTTATGGCGATCGCAGCAAGGAAGAGGTCAGGAGTTCGAGAAAATGTTCCAGTTTTGGATTCTATTAGACCCTGCCTTGGCTCCAGACGAGTTGGGGCAAGCAGTCACTCACAAGCACGAAGACGCTGTTCCTCCTCTTCCGATTGAAGAATTGTAGACGCCATCTCACGTCTGTCAGATAGGTTCGCTTTTGGAAGAGACGAGATTCGTTTGTTGATAAACCTCACTCGGGTCTCTTTTCAAGTCAAATCCTGCGGCCATGTATTCGAAAACTCCGAACTACTCGTAAACCTTCGCTCATCCACGCCGTTGTTCATTCGTCATTACACCCGAGCTAATCTCTATCCGCCCTAGTTGGAAGGATAAGTGTCTTGGCCAGCCAAGTATCAAGGCAACAATGTTGCCATATCATTAGGTTATGAGGAAATGTAAATCCGTTGCGATCAGCCGAGATCAATCTCCTTTATTCTGAACCGGTTTTCGCGCCCCGGCTTCTTCAGCCTCCGTCAAGGCGCCATGCTCTTTCCACAGCAAATAAAAGACATACGCGAAAGGCACCAGGAGGGCCGCAAATACATACGGCCATTTGCCATTGAGCCACAGTGCTGCACGGTTCAGGGCTCGGCCAACCCGCTTGATTGGACGAACGAAGAAGTTGTCCGTAGACCGTGCCTGGAAGAAAGTGTCAGGAATCGCTGCTGTCAAGCGACACGACACCGTACTCACAGGAAGTTCTCCGTCGACTGCCTTTCGCACAGCTTCTTCGATTGCACCGCTTTTGAGATCAACAAGTTTCCCATTCGCGTCAGAATCGTAAAATTGATCCAACTACGTCACAAGCATCGCAACGGGACCCGCAGGTAGCGTCGACTCGTGTCAAAGCGCTCAATACATCTTCAAAGGCAACATCTCCTACCTCGGCATCCACAATAACAAACTTCGGCAAGTCCCCCTTTTTCACACCGAACTGTCTTTCAACATACTTTGCCCACGATATGGCATCCAACACACCCCAATTAACCTCTCGCTTTCCATCGTGGGTGCTTCGTGCAGATGCGTACGCCCGAGCTGCGTCTCGCACCTCTTTCTCAAGTTCTGCGCGGTTGGGTCGTCGCAGGTCGTCCAACAGGACCGCGCCGAGCTTCCCATCCTGTCCGGCCAGAATCTCATTCGCGTTACTTTGGTCTATGAGAGGTAAGACTGGTTTCCGGTGTTGGTTGATCCACTCGAGAAACGCGGATGCGTCCGCAATGTCGCCATTAAACCGAATTATGGTGGCTCCGTTATCGCGTAGGACGAAGACAACACCCTGGGAGAGGTCAGACGAAGAAAGGGCGTGAGAGGGAAGGATTGATGGATCTCCACTCGCAAAGAAGCGGTTCGTCGAGCGAAGCGCCGATGCAGAATAAAGATACGGATACTGTCAAACACAGAGCACGAAACATTAGTTGTGGAGATGTTCGGAAGATTCTCTTTCCAACGATTGTGGGCATACCAAGGCTTCATCAGCAATCATTTCAGGGTCGAAAGCAAGGAGGAAAACCACTTCATCCTTCGACGTTGCCTCCTCCAGTTTCTTCTGGTCGATCGGCAGAATCGCCGACCTTATTTTCAAGCGGAAGATAAGGTCAAGCGAGGATCGCAGGGGAGTCGGCGCAAATGTTTCTCACCGAGTTCCTGACTCTGCAAACTCGACCAGTGCGTCACGAGTGCGAGGTCCGTTGTACTCTACGGGCAATCCACGTTCCAGGCTGAGCAAGCAGCGGATAGTTTATTGCAACGGAAGATGAATGTAAAGACGAGGTTGAGTCAACTCACAATATAAGCGTGGGGTATCCGCGAATCTTGAAGCGGGACGCAAGCGCTTTGAAAAAATATTCCGTCAGCGAATTGAACACTGTGTATGTTCGTGGGACAACCCACTCTTGTCCACTGTGCAGTCCACTTTCCCAACTCCAACTTTTCCCCTCAACTTGTCCGCAACTTCGTCCCAGATTGGCGCGAGCTTCTGGCAGTGGCCACACCACGGTGCGAAGAACTCGACAAACCAAGGACCCGAAGAAACCTCGTCGTCGTCTTCACTCTCCGAGAGTCCCAAACTTTTGTCAAACGTGGCCTGCGTCAAAGACACAACACGTCCATTCGGATTGGGAGGTACTGAAGATTTCGGTTGAGCGGAAGAGTGCGCGGTGGCGAGGCGCTTCGCAACCGTGGATAAGAGAGGGACGCTTGGAGCCTTCTTGACGTGGGACTGAGCGTACGACTTGAGCTCATCGAAAGTTTTGCTGCCCTCGTGCGTGTCGATCCTCTGACCCTCGGCAAATCTTTTGTGTTGGAAAGGTTGGCAAACGAACGGGTTTACAGCCCCGAGAACGGCTCACAGTATAAGGGTTGGGTAGCTTTTGACGTTGTGACGCTTGCACAGCCCTGTAAGTTCAAAACAGTGTGAGGTCAGGGTGGCAGACGCTCGGCCTCATCACAGGTCTCTTTCACAGCCATGTTTCTTGTTGCGCTCCGCTTCTCATGGTTGAACCATTGAGGCACTTCGTCGAGGTTATCCGTTATCTGCGACTCACCATCATTCTCCGTGCATTCCACCTTGGCGATATGAAAATCGTTCTTTTTTAGCTCCGGTCCCAGCTCATCGGTAAGCTTTTCCCACAACGGCGTAAGCTGGATCGGCCAATGAATGCATTCGTAATTAAACATCCCATTGCCACAATGAAAACGGGTCCACGCAAGCGCTCACATGCTGACAGTGCGGACACCAGCTCGCTCCAAAGAAAACGAACCAAGTTCCTTTACTCGTGGTAGCGGCGAACTCCTCGTCCTTCAGAAAGTGGATTGCCCCATCCACGGGCTCTGACGCGATAAGGAGGAACAAAGCGAGGGCGACAATGGCAACAATTGATGACACAGCACGTCGAGTGGGCCCGCGACGCTCCATCACTGTTGTTTGGTTCTTTTGGAGTCCAAGTCGCAGGTGCTGATTAGATAGTCGGCTACATGTTTTAGCGCATCGGCAGTGATTACTTATCCCTTTCTTTTTTCATATCAAGCATTTTGAGCACAATGCTAACATAAAGCTTGGGATACCATGTAGGTGGAGGTGTGAATGTCGCGATTTCCAAAGTTGTCGTTTCCGACTCCGATGGGTATGAAGCTTTCAACACGAGGCGTGGACGCTCGCAGTGAAGTTGTAACACCTCAGTCGCTAAGTGCTCTTCGCGTCGGCCTTTACGCCATTCGCCATGAGAGAGACGGGGACGCCTTTGATGACGCGAGGTGGTGATGGTGCTTGACGGACACCCTCCCATCCACAAAAGGAAATGAGAGTCGACAATAAAGACGTGACCGGAAAGTAAGATCAATGCTGGTATATTGAACCATCGATGGTAGAGTCCTGTCATCGATCTCGGCTGTCTCTTGGCTCATCACCCCCTCTTCTGCTACCCTGATCCTTTCCGTAGTACCTGTCCTCTCGTTCGTCCCGGTTCCGTTCATTGCGACTATCTCTCGGGGAGCGTGACCGATTCCGTGGCCGTTCGCCCCGCGATTCGTCAGAGTTACTCTTCCGAAAACGCGGAGGAGATCGTTCTCGGTCATCTTCCCGAAAAGATCGCTCACTGCGGTGATGACGTTCATCACGGTGGCCATTTTCGCTGTCCCGATCGTCGCCACGATCCCAATATGACGCTCCGTCCTTGCGGCCACCCTCCACCCTCTCTTTTTCGTCTCTCCTTCCGCCATTCCGAGATTCGTTTCGGTCTTCCTCGTCCACGCCCCAAGCTTTGAGCAACTCGGGGTCTACGTCGCCATCGTCATCTTCTTCCTCCCCCAACGTGTTTTTTGGTGCCGAGGTTGGATCTTCAGAAACTGAGCGCCTCGACTCTTCGGTGCCCTCACGGTGGTTTCTCTTCCTTTTCCGCCTCCCAAACTCGTCGAATTCGGTTTTGTCCCGGAATCGGGTATCACGATACTCCACCTGTTCCTCTGAAATGTAAATAGCCCAAGCACCAGCACGTTGAGAGACCATATGTGCCCGCGTCGGTAGGCTAGACACTCACCTCTGTCCATAAATCCACCGCCGTATCCTTCCCGGTTGCCTTGAGGCCCGAGTCCTGGTTTCGGATTATTGCAGATGTTGCAGGAGATTCGTTTCGACCCTGCGCAGAGGGCCACCATCGATGAGATTCGACGAGGTGAAAAACATTAACATGGCGTTTTGCGATTGTTATAATCGGGTGCCCCTGCCTGGTCAACATTCTACTCACAGTTGACATTTCCACACCCGGTACATCTCCAATCCTTTGGCGAAAACAGCCCCTTGGAATCCTTGGCGCCATTCATTCCCAGCTCTCCTCCACCATCTCCGCCACGTCTGTCACCCCTATCTCCTCCGTATCCTCCCCGTCCTCGACCGCCTCGGTGGTCGTCACGGTCCCATCCCCCGCGATGACCGTCTCGGCCGTACCCCCCACCTCCTCGTCCGTAGCCGCCGTTGTAGTCCCGGTTGCCGCCCCGATCGTCACGAGAACGGTATCCTCCACCACCGCGATAAGACATTGATTGCTGTGGTGTGGCAAACTGGCACTTCAACTGGCACTGAACTGCAAATACATCGAGAATGTCTCAACTTTCGCTTGTAGAAGGGCGCTCGGGAGTAATTTTGTTTAATTTAATTTGCATTACGAGCGGAAGTTGTAGGCCTGCCCGCTGCCCACTATTGTCGCGTCCTCCGAATTTTGTACTTCTGTTGATATTCGTACAGCTCCGACTCCCGCTTACGATATACTTCCATCAGTTCAGTTGAGCGTTTGGAAATCTGGGGACACCAAATCAAAAACCGTTGGGCACTGTAACCACGAATCACAGAGCAATTCCAGGCTCCTGCCCCTCGTGCTCGACTTCAACTCTGGCAGAAGGTGCATCCCCTCTCGGTGGTGTAACGTCCGAAAGAGACCCCCCACCCCCACCCCCACAACCGTTCTGGAGTGCCCAAAAGTCGGCTCTCTGCAAAATACTCACATTCTCTACGACGCCTTTTAACATCGGCACGACCTCCCCAACAGTTTTTTCCATTAAAACACCGCTGACCAAACGAAAACACCGTCGTTCGGATGGTAACGAGGTTATTGAGTCCAAAACCAGTCTGCGAAGGAGCGGCGGCTCTTCATTGATGGGAAACGAGGTATTCATGGTCACGATGACCTAACTGGTTCTCCTCCCTGTCTGTATCCATGCGAAGGAGCTCAGACCGGATTGCTTCCTTTGGGGAACACCAAGAGGCCACCGTTGATCCCAATCCTTCTCGTGTACCGCAAAGCCTTACTTACGACCTCTTGCGACATCTTTTGGAAGGCCGCCGCAATCTCCGCCTGAAGCCATTAGGTCGTACAGTTTCGTAGGCGCCAAAGAAGAGCCAGAATCAAGCAATTGAAGGAGTGCTCCATTCAATGACCAATCCAGACTATTAATGCCCAGATTTCCCGAAACTAACCGGGCTTTCTTTCGAAGATGAAGCAGAACTTGACATGGAAAGGTTTGATCGATGCTGCGGTCGTTACAACAAGTGAGCCAGCAATTTTTGGGTCTCAGGCAAACCGAATGTACCAATGGCGCCATCAAACTCTGCTGGATCGTCGGAGGGTGCGCCGACGGCAGCGGACATTCTGTCAAAGAAACGGGTACGCCCTCTTCCGATAGACTCTCTTTTTGAAGACTATCCAATCGCATCCCCCTAAAAAGCTTCCACGCTTCGAAGAAAAAGTGAGATGGCGACCAGTGAGAGCTCCTTGCTGACGACCACATTGATGGAATGAGGACTTAAATTCCAATCGGATTGCAGACCTTGCTCCTCCTGCAAAAGAGTGAACGGTGCCTGCACATAAGAGCGACAGCCCCTCAACAAGGTTCGCTTGGGATATGTTCTCAACCTGGACCGGAAGTTGGCTGTGATGGAGAGGAAACTAGCTGGCAGTGGAGATCAAACACTTTCTGATGTGAGTCTGTTCGTTCGTTGATTCCAATGAATCATCCATAGGTCATATGTGTGTGGGACAGGATGAGCTAGACCATAGAAAATCAAAAGTCCGACGATTGGATCGGGATCTGTTGAACCTGAGCGAACCTGGGAAACCCCGGCCACCACAGTCAGCCCATTCAATAAGAATTGCACGGCATCTCTCCGACTGCACACCGGGGTGGCTTGCCATTCAACTGAAATGGATTTTGCCGGCACAGGCACTAGTTCAGGATGATTGGAGCAATTTCCCGCTCCAAAATATCCATTTCAACTTCGAGCAATGGTCGTCCCATCTCCCGGGCTCCGCCGATCTGACGCACCTTTTCTCCAGTGTACACCTACTTCCCACAGTGTCACCACCTCATACAATGGATTCGCCTTCTCTCGTTCAACCAGGCTCGTTGTTTCCCCCGTCCAAGGAGGGTTGGACATGTTTCTTGGAATGCCGGGGCAGCAAATGAGTCCAAGAAACCTATCTCTCGGGTTCAATGACCCGGTCCAAGGAGCGGGCACTCATGTCCAAACAAGAGCGACTCCCTTGGCGGACGTGACGCTTTCTGATCGAGACTTACTCGCACAGTTCGATCTTCAATCTGTGGGAAGGTCGTCTGAGTCTCTTCGCTCGCGAAATGGAGAAAATGGGGAGGACGAAACCCAAGATATCACGCGTGAACTCGCAAGACTTAGCCTGGGTTCGACAAACAGGATTCAACATATCATGATGGAAATTGTGCCCGAAGAGGAAGTCAAGCTTGACCTTCTGTCGATATTCTTCGAACACGTTGAAACTTTTGGGCCGTCACTCCACGTTGGACAGTTTTGTAAGTGGAACGCTCCATATGCCTTCCCTGTCCACTGACTCGATTTGGTTTTGACGTTAGATCGTGATCTTAAATCCAAGCGAGCGTCGCCATTACTCGTCAATGGTTGGTGAATGAATATGGTGAACCGTTTGCCGAACTCACTTTCGTGAACACCGCAAATAGCGTGCACGTTCAATCGAAGCGACATTGACCGACAAGGTGGAACCAATTCCGAAGAGGTCGAGCTCGCCGCCTCCTGGCGTCGTGCCTAGAAGACGGGCCAACGCTTGCAACAGTCTACGCCACACTGTGCATGTCGGGGTATTGCGCTGGGACGGGACGCCCAAGCTCTGCGTGGATGTAGTGAGCATATTTGTGGGGTGTTTGGGGTCAAGAGAGTCCTCGAGACCTTTAATTGTGACAGCGCTGGACTCGCTTCAAGAATGGTGACCGATATGGGTTGGCACAAGTCTCCAATTAAAAACACCCTCAAGTCACTGACATTACTGGAACGAGATACTAGAATACGCACGTGGTATTTGTGGTCCATTTTATTCGGAGTCGGTATGTCTGAATCAAATATGTCTTCCAGGTGGAGCATCATTTGGTGCGATACAACTTCCTCGGCGAGGCGTCTCATGAGTTATTTTTGAAGCTCGATGATGTAAGTGCTGCAACAGCATATGATCAGATATCGATGTTCAAAATCTCAATTTATTAATCTAGCAAATCACATTAGACTATCCGAATGATGGCGTGTGGAACAGCATCGATGAGTTCGGTCAACCTCTTCCGTGTTCCCCTGCCGAAAAAACTCTTCGCCGTCTCGTTGTCGAAGGTCGCATTTCTTCACAAACTCGAAGTGCACATGAATGGAACGCAGACTTCCCAAACGCTGCGACAGCTGTGGGGTTCAAACGTTGTTCCCGTCGTTTTGTCTGAGGGATTCTACGAACAAGCCACTCTGTACCAAATCCTGAGCAAAATGATCCGATCTGTCAGGGACCACGGTCCCAATTGCTTCCACCAGCCGGAGTTCCTCGCAACCTCGGTGCAGCTGTCCGATTGGCTGGCGATACTTCCTGCAACCTTTGCAGAGCCGGTCGCCCCAACCGTCATCACTCAAGGACGTGCATTATCCGGAGCATTGCTGCGGAATGCCGAGATCAGCCGGTTCATGGTGTCTGCTTATCTTCACATTTTGTATAACACCTGCGTGATTCTTCTGTACCGACCCGAGATGAATTTCGAGACCTTCTCTTGGCCCTCTTAGGAAGTGTGGCAGCAATGCACGAAAGCGGCTGACAAGGTCTGTAACTCTTGCCAAGCCATGCCATTAGTCATCGATGATTCGACAACAACTTCGTACTGTGTAGATCGCTGACATTTCCCAGAAGACTCTTGAAATCGATCCGAATTTCGAGTTTCAACATTTCTTTGTCGCACTCATTTTGTTTGGTGTGTGAAACGAGCCTTCTGTTCGGACATTTGAGTGTTCTTACTTTTTCGCGATACATTGGATTCGAACGGATCATGATAGAGAGCGGGTGGGTGGCGAAGGATAACTTTTCAGACCACAATAATCTCAAACCGGTGTCCTCCAAATTACGATGGTCCACGCGGTGAACTGTCTCCAAAACCCGCACCCAAACGCCGATCCTGTCATGGTGCGAATCATCCAAAATAGATCGAGGAGCAGCGTTGTTTTTCTACTCATCGCCCTGTCCCGACTGATGAGATCATGGGTCGTTGCAGAAAGGTGCGCCGGTGTATGTCCTGGTTCGATGTCAACTTTCCTAGAGCTTTCTTTGCTTCTACAGATATCATACCACCCTCAAGAGTCTGGCCGAACACGCGGGTATTGTTACCACTTTCCGGTGATGTAGCGGGGCTGCCAACTTTCACTATTTGCATCTCATATTTTTGCCCAATTCATCGTTAATTCTATTTATTTATAACTCTCGTATTTGATTGAATTGAGATGTCCGTTCTGTCTGAAAAGGGTCTAATAGCAACGATCGGCGGACCACCGACTGCCCACTGTGGTGGACACCTTTCGGCTAACCTGAAAACCCGAGAAGATTGCCGATGGCATCAAACTCTGCGGGATCGCGGGAGAGTGGATCGACGGTACCTGAAGTTGCACCGAGGAAACGAGTTGGTGTTGCTTGCGACAGGTGCGCCATGGATGGGCATTACTTTTTTCATTGGAAGGTCATCCAACCACATCCCTCAAAGCTGCCATGCGTCCAAGAAAAAGTGCGATGGTAATCGGTGAGAAGACATTGAGAAACCTTGCACCCGATGCCTCTTGATGATCGTAAAAACCTGCAATAATTCCTAGACCATGTGCGCACTGCAAAAGGGCTTACCGAACTTGCACCTACGAGCGAGGGCCATTAAATAAGGTTCGCTTGGGCTACGTTCTTAATCTAGAGAGGAAATTAGCAGTGATGGAGAGGAAGCTTGCCGGGGCCGGAGAAACGGTAGAAACTGAAGTGAGTGCGTGAGACCCAACTTGGACGACAAATCGACTTAACCATCGCAACAGGATGAGCTAAATCACAGAAAATCAAAAGTTCGACGGGTGGAACAGGATCCTCTGGAACCTTCAGCTGAAGACCTCGGTGACCCTACTCGTACCCTTCAACATGAACAGCAAGACGCTTCTCTCATTTCAAATGATGGGGGCTTTTTTTTCAACGGCACTGGAGATGTACCTCCCGAGGCTGTAGTTCACGGTGGCTTGAGCACCTCACTGTTCCATGGCTTCAACTTCGACTTTGAGCAATGGTCGTCCCACCTTCCCGAGTCCACGGATCTGACGCACCTGTTCTCCAGCATACACCTACCGCAAACAATATCGCCACCTCACACGATGGATTCTCCTCCCTTCCGCAGGGACTCCATGATTTCGCCTCCGTTGAATGGAGGATTGGAAGCATTGCTCGGCATGACTGGACGACAGAGCATTCCAACGAACCTGCCTCTAGTGTTGAGTGATTCCTCATATGCGGGTAGCGTTAGTACTGTCCCAACAAGTGCAATCCCTGCAATCGACGTCCCCACGACCGACAGTGACATTGTCGCCGAATTCGGTCTCCAGTCATATTCTGAATCATCTCGCTTGCAAAATCCAGAGACTGGAGACGATGAAGCCCAAGATCTCGCGCTTGAGCTCTCAAAACTCAGCCTAAATTCCACAAACCGGATGGAACAAATAATGATCGAAATCGTGCCAGAGGAAGAATTACGATTCGACTTGCTTTCCATTTTTTTCGAGCATATTGAAACGTTTGGACCATCCCTTCATGCCGGCCAGTTTTGTAAGTGGATACGTAATGTCTTGCTGCTGGTGGCACTGACTTCATCGACTCCAAAAAGATCATGATCTGAAACTCAAGCAAGTCTCGCCACTTCTTATTAATGGTTCGTCGTTGTTAAACTGTAAAATTTCGTGCAAGCCCGGATCATATTCTTTTTCATAACAGCCATGTATGCCGTGGCGTGCACTTTCAACCGAACTGATATTGGTCGACAAGGTGGAATCAATCCCGAAGGGGAGTTCTACTTTGGACGAGTTCGGCGCCTCCTTGCGTCGTGTCTCGAAGACGGACCGACTTTGGCGATAGTCTTTACCGCGTTGTGCATGGCAACGTACTGCGTTGGGACGGGACGACCGAGTTCAGGATGGATGTAGTGAGTATTGTGAACTATCTGATTGTTCTGGAGAGAATCGCTCACGCACCACCTCTGAATATAGTGGTGGCCTTGCATCAAGGATGCTTACTGATATGGGATGGCATAAGTCGCCTGTTAAAAGTGCTCTCAAGTCTTTGACCCTGTTAGAACGAGAGATTCGTGTTCGAACATGGTACTTTCTTATCGGTTGTTTTGTCGCAAAGGGAGGAAAAATTTAAGTTCGTCCCCCAGGTGGAGCGTCATATGGGTCGATACAACATCTTCGGCGATGGCGTCTCGGGAAGTGTTCGTGAAGATGGATGATGTAAGTACCTGTCAGGTCAACATCCGATTACATTTTAAAACATCAGTGCTCCTGAACTACTCAGCAAATAATGTTGGACTATCCTGACGATAATGTCTGGAACAGCATCGATGAGTTCGGGCAACCTCTTCCGGGCTCGCATGCCGAACGAACTCTGCGCCGTCTCGTGATCGAAGGTCGCATCTCTCCAAGGACTCGCACGGCACAAGGGATTTACTCTGGTGTGTCGTCACCTGGAAGCAACACCAACGGCTCTGAGGCACGACAAACGCTCGAACAGCTTTATGGTCCAAACGTGGTGCACATCGTACCATCTGTCGGATTCTACGAACAAGCTACCCTCTATCAGATCTTCAGTAAAATCATTCAATTGGTGAAGGACCATGGGCCTCAACGTTTTCAGCATCCAGACTTCTTCGTGCTCTCTATGCAACTGTCTGACTGGCTCGCCATGCTTCCAGCGCCGTTTGCCGAGCCAGTTGCTCCCACTGTTACAACCCAAGGGCATGCCCTGCTGCGGAACACTGAGATCGGCCGGTTCATGGTGTCTGCTTATCTTCACATGTTGTATAACACCTGCGTGATTCTTCTATACCGACCCGAGATGAATTTCGAGACCTTCTCGTGGCCCTCTGAGGAAGTTTGGCAGCAATGCACGAAAGCGGCTGACAAGGTCTGTAACTCTTGCCGAGCTAGCTGTGCCAGAAGTCATCGATAATCTGACAACAATTTGGTACTAGATTGCTGATATTTCCCAGAAGACACTCGAAATCGATCCAAATTTCGAATTTCAACATTTCTTTGTTGCGTTCATCTTATTTGGTGAGTGGAAAGGTATCCAGGGTCGATCGATTTGAAATTTCCAACTCTTTTTGATTTGTGCAACGGAATCGAATTGAACGGCATAGAGAGCGGGTGAGTGCCCCTCCCATCTTCACATGTCTATATATCAAAAGCTGCTTCTTGCGCAATGTAGGATGATCCATGTCGCAAATTGCCTCCAAACCCCACCTGCGGCCGCTGATCCCGTGGTGGTACGAATAATCCAAAACAGATCGCGAAGCAACGTCGCCTTCCTGTTGATTGCATTGACTCGACTCACCCGATCGTTGATGATCGCGGAAAGGTGGGTCCTTGCATTTCTAATGGATCAAACTCGGATTAATGAGTACACACGGTTCCCCAGATATCACACCACGCTGAAGGAGCTGGCTGAACGCGCTGGTATCGACACCTCGTTCTGATGACGTTTTTGCACACCCACCGTTTTACATTTTCGCTTTGCATGCTTCAAAATTTGAATCTACTTTCTTTATTCGGTCTTGTACTTAATAGGGACCTTGCGCAAAATATCATTCGGCACTTTTCACTGATGTCAAACAATTTGCCAAGACACAGGGTGAGAAATTTGGGGATGAGGATAAATTCGAATATGTTTTAATAAATAGTTTAGAGTTTACTTGATGAAGCTGCCGCTTTAATGGAGGAGAATAACAATTTTTTACATGAGTGAAAATTGCTGAAAAAAATTCTGCGCAAGGTCCCTAATGTACATAATTATATATCCAACTCTTCCCGAGAATGCTGGCGTGACAAAAGGTCCGTATCTCTCAAGTGGGGACGGTGAGGGCCTCCAAGAAGCCTCCCAGAGAAGGATTTTCAGCTCATGTCGAACTCGACGTAGATCGGCCTTGAGTATGGCGGTATCAAATACAGCTTGTGGGCGATGTCAGCTTTGATGGGGATCCTCACCAATGGTCCGAATCCATTTTCCCACAAAACTCCTTGTATATATGCATCGGCTTCGTATCAACTATGCGCGACGCCAGACCTACAAAGATGTTTTCTTTCAGCCGCAGTCTCGTTCGGTGAGAGGTCGCAGTCACCAACCTTTGGATACAAGTGCGTGGTCGATTAAACAGTGCTCGTCACCCCCATCATCCCTGCAATTGCGATTGCGGTCAAACCAGTTTGAGTATCGCTCATTGGGGTCGGCCCAGTGCGAGGCGGCGTTCAAGAGCGGCGGTTGCGTGGTCGATTTGGCAATGGCAAGGGTCTGTCGGGGATTCCGAACAGTACGGTGGGCTCAATGCTAAATGTTTGAGTCGAAACGTAGAGGAATGTATGTACCTGAGAGATGGGCTCGTCGGCGGGCCCCGACGCGTCCGGCACGTCGTGGTCGAAATCGTTGAAGTCTCCCATGATGATGAGTTCCTCCTTTTCGAAGGTGGACAGCTCCTGGAGGTACTTTTTCAGAACGGCGGCTTGGACTTCGCGCTGTCGAATAAAAATTGAGCGTAAAAGCGAAGGTCGTGGCAATGTTTGCCGAACCTTTGGGCACCGGTCCGTGTCGGAGGGCATCGCGAGGAAATGAACCCCCGCCAGCCAAATGGACATGTTGTTCACGACAATGCGGGTGACGTAGTGTTTCGAGAGGCCGTATTCAGTCGCGGTGGCATCGGCGTCCACTTCGTCCGCAAAGTGGGGTTGAATATCCACGACACCACCGTCCTCCGGCCCACGGAGGATGTCCGACTCTGCAGGTCGCTTTGGCGCGGCGCAGTGTGATTCGGGGAGGGGAAACGGTAACTTCTCCTCTGTCCTGTCGAGAACCCGCACAGGGTCCACTCGCGTCAGTAGGCCGACGTTCTGTCCCGTCGCCACATCCCGCCCCTGGACCAAATAGTATCTGTACCCCATCCCAGGCAGAAGCGCTACAAGCCTCTCGAGCGCGTCGCACGACTCAACCTCGCTGAGGTGAACGATGTCCGCGTCAGCAGTCCGGATTGCCGCTGCGACGTGCTCAAAGTGTTCTTGCGCGGCGGAGAGGTCCTTCCACGGACATCCTCGTCCGGGGCATGGGATGAAAGACCGCCTGGCACCCTTGAAGAACAGCCACTCGGCGTTGTAGACGAGGACTGACAGGTTGCCCTTGTTGATCCGTCGGTCTTCGGGAACGGCGGGCGGGCGATTGCAGATGGGCGCCACTGGAGCTAAAGCGCGTCAAAAGGAGTTGGAAACACCGACCGAGAGTCCACAACAGCTGGTAATCACTCACCTGCGGCAGAGTTGCCCAACCAAGCTTTCAGTTTCAATCCCGGTCCGAGCTCACGAATACCCCAGGTCGGTGGCGCCAGAAGGCTCAGTAGCACTATCACTGCGAGGACGACCGCGCATCCGTGTCGCGACGCCATCCTTGACGGTGTCACGAGACGGGCAGGCCACAGCAACCAGAGTGAGGTCACATCACCCCACCCAAGCCAGGAGGTCCTGGGAAGGTTGGGCTTCATATAGTAAGAATCTCATCATTGAAGGTATTTGTACAGTTCGATAAAACTTTGTGCATATCGTACTTCTGGTATGTATGTCTGCTCAGGAGCCACCCTCACTGTTGGTCCAACAAAGCCTCAGCCAGAGGCAAGCCAGAATCAGGCCGTTGCGACATAGCATACGATAATTCCTGATCAGCTTGTGATTTTATGGGAGGGCTCAGTGATGGTAATGGAGGTCTCGGCGGAGTTCTAAGCAGTGAATTCGAGGAGTCACACAGTCCATGAGTAATAACACTCCATCACACAACCTCAGCCCCATCAGTAAGCTCACCTCTCCCGCAAGTATTCCCAGTCTACGTGCTCATCCTTACCCGTGTCGGTTTATCCAGTGTTTGTCGGCGTCTTCCTCATCATCAACGTTATCTGGTTCCTCGGCGCACGCAAAACGTTCATCGGGCCTCGTCAGTACATCACGGCGGAGGAGATCGAGGTGCTCGAGAAGTCGAAAGAGGGTCTGGGCGAGAAAGAAGTGGTGGAAGCTTAACGTGCTCACCGGCACCTTTTGCAAGAGGATTTATGTATTCCTCGCGTTTCCTTATCTATTTGCTACCGCCTCATGAACTTCACTTTTGGCGTCCGTTCTGGAACTACCCTCCTCACCTCCGCCGTCATCGTACCCCTGGGCACCTCCACGACGGCATCCGCGAACTGCTCCATGCGCTGGTAGAACGCAGACTTGCGCGGGTGCATGAGGCCGACGCACGAGAACATGTGCGAGTTGTAGAGGTCTGAGGTGTAGGTATGGTGGGCGTGCGGTATGCGCCTGCAAATTCGCGTCGTTAGTGGTCAATGTTTGTGTTGGAGCGCGTCTGGATCGCACACTAGGGAAACTCACCGATACACCACCACGTAAACGTTTCGTTCACTCTCGAGCTCCGATACGTCCCTCATAACCCTCTCTCGCGTTCCCTTACTGAGAGCCACAGGCGTCGTCCCGACGAAGACACCTCCAACCGTGCCTTCGCGAACGGAACTGAGGAGATCGGTGTGAGGAAAGTATCGTACCAGTGGGGATTCCAGGAGGGATACGACGGCGCGCTTGGGCTGGAAACAAGCGAAGGTGAGTTTCGGGTCTCGAAGAGAAGAATCGATAAGCTTACGTACCCACATAGTCATGCTCTTCATCATTCCGGCCCGCACCAATCCGCGAGAAGCTTGAAGAGTAAAACTTTTCTCAACCGAGATCCTTGCAACTGAGAAAGTACTCTGTAAACTTACCCCATTGGGCACAATTCCCTCGTTTTGCGAACAAGTCCATGCGCACTCTTTGTAGGAGAGAGAACAGAAGACCCCAGAAAAGCGAGAACTTGGCACGATTTTCCTTCATTCGATTCACAGCATCATCTAACGTTGCGCGATTGGAGACTGCTGCACTTCGACTCACCAAACGTGCCTTCACCAACTCCACGAAATACTCATGCATGGCTTGCACTTTGTCTGTCGGCCAGTGTTCTACCCGAATACCTATCATGTGCTTTGACATCGACCGGCTTTTCAGTTGAGGTCGAGTTGTTCGATGGGTGCAGACAACTCACACGTTGGTACACGCCTTGCTGGTGATTTCGGCTGATATCCATGTCACGCACTCCGTAGAAGAACTCCTGTGGTCTGAAGCGGGTTGGGGGTGAGAGCGGGTTTGGCACGGTCAGTGCCAATGTGTTTGAACGACGCAGTTGGGTCATGGACTTACTGGGGATATACCGAGATCATGTTGAATCCATGTGCGTTCTACGATGGCACATACCCGTGAGCGACTTTCCTGGTCTGTGACTGCACTACGAGTACTTACTTCGATGTTTATAAGGTACTAGGATCCATCGAAAAAGGATCAAAATCAGCGACATGCACGCAAGACCACTCTTCCCCTCACCTGCTCCCCACTCGCTAGCGTATATCTCACACAAGCGTGTCCGAAAGGATTTTTGACGAGGCCCCAGTTCTAAAGTTTGATCGCACATGAGTTCTTCCTCTCTTTACACCGGGAACTTGGGAAGAAGACGCATTCTCACCTTTGCAGCGTACGGCTCGCAAAAAATGTACTCTACGGCGGGGGGGCGACCCGTAAAAACGGCGTCGATGTGGGTGAGAATACAGGTCCTGTATGGAGGTGTGTATTCCCGTCAGAACAAGAAGCACCGGAACATGACCAGCTCAGTGCACAGGAATGACGTACTTGTTTGATATTTCGGTCCCTCCTACGCGCCATCCCGGAGCAAAGCGTATTAGGTTTGGTGACGTCACCTCCTCCCGAGCACGCCCTCTGCTCACCAGGGACCCCAAAATCCTCTGTGATGTCCGTAATGCCTAGTTCACGACTCGGGCTACACATTTCGCACATCCTCTCCTCCGCATCCGTTGCCCTTGTCCGTCCCTCTTGCACTCCCACACCTTCCAAGTCGGACTCTTCACTCAACGTAGCCTCGTCCCCATCTGTGCCAGTCTCGACACCACTTTGTGATGCCACAAGGCCTGATTCACGACGCAGTGCGACTCTTCGTGCGGGACGCGGTTCGATTGTGATGGCGGGGAAGTGAAACGGAAGGAGAGGGGATGCGGAAGACGTGAGTGGTGATGCAGGTGCTGAGGATGAAGGTGATGGTAGAGGGGTGGACACGCTTGCTTGTGGGTAGGTGGTGTTCATTTGTATGAAGTGGATTGTAGAATTGTAGAGGATTGCAGGAATTGCGAAAGTGAACAAGATTTACTTTGTACCGTCATTGCTTCAAAAAACTAAGTCATTAGTAGCAATCTTAGAAACTATCCCAAGAGCTTCTGCCACAGGCTCATGGCATACACGTACGAGTCAGCACTAATGTCCTTCTTTCCGATACCTTTTCCAATGCACCAATTCCGAAATGATTGGACGGTCGGAGAGCGTAGTGCGGAAATGTCCGTCTAGAGTGCAGGAATGGGAGGGGAAAGACAAGACAGAGGGTCACAAGGAGATAAAAGATGCTCCGAACAGTTGGCGCAACCAGCCTTGCACGATGCACACCCACCTCGACCATATCTAGCTTGTCCAGAGCGACCGACATGAGATATAAGTCCTTCGAAAATAGGCGGAGCAGGAAGTGCGGCATCTCGCTGTACGTCTGGAGATCCATTTGAGTTTGACCGTGGCAGGTGTGATGCCGGACAAGGATCCGCAGGAAAGGGGACCCATGACTTCAAAGTTCTCGAAAAAGGAACCGGGACGCAGGATTGCGTAGCCCAGAGGCCATGAGACCGACGTGATGAGGTGTTCGATCGTTCTTTTACTGGAGAAGTGAGGAACAGAGCTGATTGTGCATCACCGCCGTCCCCTATAGGCAGTCAGTCAAGATGTTAAATGTGCGGTGGTCAGGGGAGAGTAATGGGCTAAAAATGCTAGTTCGGGCACTCACTTTGCCGCGTCGTTCTCACACGAAACGCCGAATGAGCTGCAGTACACAGAGTACTGCACTACAGCACGGACTGCTTGGTCTATGACGTTTTTTGCCATTTGAAAAATTCAATGGAGGTTTGGATGAAGAGTTAATTGAGGAAGAAGGCCACAGAGCTTCAGGAGCGGACACACCTGAATCTGCTCCAGCACGACGCCACCCTTGCCCATGTTGTCTGTGATCAAGTAGACACCCCACACGCCTTGCATGGCATCGTTGAGCGATTGAGGGTCGAGCATGTCCCCTTTGTGCACTTGAATCCCGATGTCGGCCCATTGATGCTGCCTTTGGACTCGCGGGATTGCGAGTGACAATGCGGATGGCGTGCGATTGGGCAAGGATCGGTGAGAGTTGGGGGACGACTGCGGACCCTTGCTTCCCAGTGGCGCCGAAAACCAGTATCTGTTGGGACAGAGCTGGCCTGCGGTTGGAGTGGACGGGGCGAACATGATGCGTAAGCGTGGGAGACGTACCACGGGCTTGGTGGCCATCCCGAAGAGATGAAGAATGGGAATCGGGGGTAGTCAGGTCGCGCGGAGCTGCAGAGGAGGCAGACATACGCAAGTAGGTGTGGAAGGTGCTCCGGTATTTGCTCTTGACCCGCAGGTGCGCCATGTCCACCACAACCACGCGTCCTGTAGCCTGTGCCCCAGTTTGACCCGTAAAGCGAGCAAGCTGCAATCTTAAGAGTACTTAAGTCATTTTGCGGCAAGAGAAGTAAGCACAGCGCTGTGTGTCCTGGCGCACAGGCGCGTGGCCGGTGGTGAGTGCTCTAACATCCGATTCGTGACCCCGGCGAAGTTTGCAGCTGCAATAAGGCACGAGTCAGAGACACCCCCAGTTTGTCCGCCTTTTGAGTTGACCTGTGGTGTTCCTCTCTTGTCCAATTGTCTTTGTGGGGTGAGAGGGGGCGCGTCCAATTGTCTGGGGGGAGGGGGACCGACATCATTCAGAGAACCCACCCTCGACCATCACAACCTCTCTTCTCCAGCATCAAACTCTTCGTGGCTTTGCTTATGTCGAAAGTTTTTCGACCATCGCGTTTCCAGGGACCATTGTGAAGTGCCATTTCTTGAATTTGATCGAATTTCGTCAATTCACCCAGCTGCCTCGGACGTTTGAACAAACGCGAACACAGTACTGGGCGTCCCTTGAACTCAATGGATATCGCAGGGTAATACGCTTCCACCCCAACGGTAGTCACCGTTAAATGAACCGAGTTCTGTAAATTAATTTGCAGTTAGTTTGACCCTGCCACCCCGATTATCGGGAAGGTTTGTTGCTCTCTGGTGGCACGGCGGAACCCTCCCCAGGGGTGAGATGAGCGTGAACTTTTCTAGGCAGATTGACAATTATCCGTTTCCCCAAATCTGCACCCGATCGCAGACACTTGCGAAAAAAACGTGGAGCATCATGGAGTCGATGCGACGTCGACGGAGCTGCGAGGGTGTCTGCGGGGGTTGCCCTGGCAAGCGACCCTTTCGAACCCCGCGTTATCATGGTCGTGGAGAGATCCTGGCTATCGCGGCTGCGATGGCGATTCAATGGCAGGGCGTGACGGGCCAGAATGTCACGAATGGTGGGTCTTGTGTGAAATGACAGGAGGAGCTACTGGTGCGGAGCTCCGTTGCCGTTACATCCGATACGGACTGCAATCGCAGGGTACGCGGAATATGGATGGTTTCTTGATTTCGAGCAAACCGAAATAACATGCAATCACGATGCCTGACTTCTCTACCGCTCCTCCAGCGACCGCGGGCCCAACTTTCACGTCAACCCCAACTCCGGCTCCCAGCAGCCGGACCGGGTTTTTCGATCCGACCGTGTTCTCGGCATTTGTCATCGTCATGTGCATTTTGGCGACGTGTGTGGGCGCGGTGGTTGCCAACCTCTTGGCGAAAGCGGTGAGTTGGTGACAGCAGATTGACATGTGAAGATGTGGAGGTCGGCAAGCGTGGGCCGATCGTTGACAGTTTTGGGGAGATCACTTACGCTGGCTGGAGACGGAGTGAGGAGTTTTGTGGATCGGACACCGTCTTTTATCCCGAGCAGTTTGGGCGTCCACATTGCTCATTCCAAATTTGATTCCGACTCCTCACAGCGTCGCCGCCGCGCCCTCCGCCCACTTCGCGAGCAAAATCCCTCTCTGTACCGTCTCATCATCACCTCCGAGGCGGGTCGACTGAACGGCGCCGTTTTCCTGCCCCCCGGTACAGCCATCACACCTACGCAGGTCAGGCAGGCGCTGAACAGGACGGACCCGTTCTTGCTGCAGACGTTCCGGACGTTTGTGTGGGGTGCGGGGAAGGAGGAGAATCAGGGCGATGGGAAGGAGGAGGATGGGAAGGGGAAGGGCAAGGATGCGACGATGGAGATGGTGGCGCTGGCTGTGCCGGAGCCTGCTACGTTGAAGCCTGATAAGGGCAAGGTGTTGGACGAAGGGACGAAGAGGGGCCTGCGTGAAGATGTGGGCCTTGATGTTGTCGTGGACGTCCCAGAGCTGGATATCCAGGACATTGAACCAGAGGAGGCGGCGGCTCTGCCTGTAGATTCGACAGGTGATGGCTCTGCGGGAACGGAGGAAGGAGGCAGCTCTGCTTCAGCCGTGCCGACGAGCTCCACCGTTCCTGGAGCAAAGCACCCCGACGTCATCCACGAACCATCCGACGTGTCCCTTCGCCCCCCTCTCGCACCCACAACCTCAACCTCAACAGACCCACCACCTTCGTCGCCCACCTCGGACAGTACTAAGCCCCTCCCCGACCCTCACCACTCCCCACGCTCTTCCGATGACACTGCTCCGCACTGCCCAATTTGCCTAGACTCCTTCACCCCTTCCTCCGTCGTCCGAAAACTCCCCTGCGAGCACACCTTCCACGTTTCGTGCGTCGACGAGTGGCTCGTCATGCAGCGCGGGGAGTGCCCGCTGTGCCGACTCGACCTTACACGGAGGGGGAGCTGGTGGCTCACTGTTGCGTCGACAGCGTCGGGGGATGACTTCGCCCTACCCGGCGCGGGGAATAGGCTGAGCGCGGTGTGGGCCGGAGTCGTGGGTGGTCGAAGACCCTCCGCGATATCGTCTGGCGGATGGAGCGGGTCGGGAAGACCCCTGTCGTCGGTGGAAGGTGCCGCGCTGGACGGTGTGCCCGGTGGAGACGCCGCGTCCGTTTCCCGATTCCATCTCCTGAACGAACTGCGCCGCCCGTCGTGGACGGGGTCGGCGCTCTCCTTCCCCATAACTGGGTCAGGGATGGGCTTCTCGCTGCCGTCCACACCATCTCTTCGATCTACCGGAGGCGCAGGCAGCCCTGGTCCAGAGCAAAGCTCTGCTGGCGTCTCGACATCAGCTGGACCGCCTGTTGCGGGAGGGGACGGGTTGGCGGCGCCGACGCCGCGCCGAGCTGCTGTGCGGGATGAGGCCGGTCGGCGGAGGAGTTTCTTTGCAGT
>KQ965877.1:0-16135 GCA_001574975.1 Gonapodya prolifera JEL478
TAAGATATTTAAAAATTCAATCACCAAAATCCATAACTAAAATATTTAAAAGTATCAAACCTGTTATTCAAAAGTAAAAGATTAAGAGGTGGGGGTATCCCTCCTTTGAGTGGGGGTACTCCCCTGGGTGGGGGTATGTTAAACTTGTGACAACGACTTCGTCGAAAAGGATCTGTTTTGCAAGAATTTTTGCAGCAAAAAAAGTGCCTCCAACACTGCCACGACGAAGTATTACTCGGAGGTGACGCATGCGCCAAACATGAAACCGATTTCCTGATTTGGATTCGCTAACGCTCGCAGAGGTTCCTCGTGAGGCGTGAGGTGCAAGATTGTACGTCACGGCAGCCGTGGCGTCAGGCACACGGGGGTTTGGCTGTGCTGTCTTGACGCAGACAAGAGTATTCGATATCACAGTAGCTACGTTGTATGAAAAATTCCCGAAATCGAAAGTGTCCGTCTTCGGGTTGCCTTTTTGTCAGTGTTGCCTGAAAGGACTCAACCAAGGGAAGGCTTTCCATCCGTTGCCCCACACCAAACACCGCAATGGACCCGGAGGACGTGGTCAACTCCCGGTTGATAGAAGCAGTGGAAGCAGGCAGTCTCGATCGCGTGCGGCGGGCGCTTCGGGACGGCGCGGATGCAGGCTCTCGGAAGAGGGTCACGCTGGAGGTCCGGGTCCGCGGGGAAACAGCGATGCGCAGCGAGACCACCGCGGCAGAGTCCGCGCTTGCACTTGCGATACGGTGCGGAAGAGAGCAGATTGTCAAGGAGCTGTTGGACGCAGGTGAGTGGTGGAGGCGGTGTGGAGGTTCAATTATTTACGTCGTTTTTACTCTTCGTAATGCGCAGGTTGCGATCCGAACGAACCGATAATTTTCAAGCCTGCGGAATATCACCCCGATGGCTGGTCTCGGAGTCGCTGGGACAACGACCGCTGGGGTGCCGAGCTGGTCTTTCCCTTCGCCCTCGACTACGCCTGCTTCGGAGCGAGCCTTCCGGGGAGTCCCAAGGGAGCGCACGTGTACATAGTCAGTCCGACGAAGGTCGAGGACGTCTCGGTGATGGCGCCAGCGGACTGGAAACCCAACCGGGGTGTCATTGCAGCCCTTTTGGACCATAACGGGAAACTCTCCACGAGCGCACTGGCGCTCATGGTTGCATCAAGCGACAATAGGACAGAGCTCAGTAACTCTGTCGGAAACCTTCTGGGCTCGACCTTGATTCGCAGGGCCAACGTGCCCACGCAAACGACTCGGTCGAGCAGCAGACAGTCCACACGGTCCGTTGCATCCCGTGCCACCAGCAGACAGTCATCACACCCCGCTCCCTTGTCGCCGTATCTTGCGAGCCCAGACACCCGAACCCGCCCAGATTTTGCTTTGTTCAATAATCCCGCACTCAACCCTGACGTTGTCACTGCAGACCTCCGCCGCCAACTGCGTGAAATGACCAACCGTAACGCAAGTCTGGAGCAAGTCAACCATGACCTCTCCGAACAGGTGCACGACCTGACCCGCGAGCTGGACAGCGCGCGTCCTCGGTCGATTGTACGTTCGGCCAGCAGGGCGTCCACGTCGTTCAACCCTCGCTCCCACTCTCGTCAGTACGGCCACACGGCAAGTTCGTCGGTGGACAGCTACGGAATGATGCAGTCCGCCGGGGAACTCGCAGACCTTCGCCGGCAGAACCGAGACCTTTCTGTCAAAGTCGCCAACCTGGAGGAACACACTATAGGTTTGGAGCAGCAACTCATCGAGGAGAGGTCCAGCACACTCAGTAGATCACGGTCCTTATCGCGTCAATCAAACCGGGCCCCATCGTCGTATTCAACGCGTGTCGCAAGCACCAAAATGTCGTCTGGCCCGGTCTCGGCGACCACTATGGACGTGTCGTCGATTTCGCATCCGATTCCACTCTACTCAGATCCCCCGGAACTCCGCCGCGCCAACGAAATGCTCCAGCAAAGGGTGCAATCGTTGGAGCAGCTGAATGCTGCATTGCAGGGACAGTTGAGGGATGAAAAGACGTTGAGCGATGTTATAGCACAGGCGTCGGAAGAAGCGCTAAAGGCGGAGAAGGAGAAGGCGAGGGCTGCCCGAAAGGAGATCGATGAATTGCGGAAGAAGGTGAGCTTTTCGTATTGCGCTGTTCCCCACACGAACCTGACGTGACACGCCTGTTTGGACAGCTTGAAGAGCAATCTCTCGAGCTGAAATCGCTTCGTCGCAAAGCTGACATCCTTGCCGCCCAGTGCGCTCGTATGCAAGAGGAACGTGTCGGCCGACCGTTACAACGACAAAACTCTCGATCCCGCCACACACTCGGAGACTCTTCCGGCTCGGGTGATGGTTCCGGTATCGCCATGTCGTCGTCCAGCAGAAGACGCCCGAGCGCGCCTCCCGGCGGCTCGTCCCATTCTCCAATGCCCCTTTCAGGCAAGTCCTCGGCGGGGTCCAGTTCCTTTGCGGCGTTTTTCCAAAGGCAGTTGTATGTGCACCATGCTTACACGCCTACCTCTGCGGATGAGTTGCTTCTTCGGATTGGAGAAAAGGTGGCGTGCGAGCAAGAGTTCCCTGACGGCTGGGCATTGGTGAGCCCTTTTTCATTATATATTTTGTGCAAGATGTTTTAAAAGTTGTCTCGGTTCCTCATAGGGCCAAAATGTGGCGTCAGGTCAACGAGGGTTCTTCCCACTTGCTTGCACTTCATCGCAACCTCCCATCGCGGGTCAGCCGAACATCGTTGCTTCCGGTATTCCTCTGACCCCAGTGGCTAACGCAGGAGGACCATCTGGAGGAAATGCCCCAGCCATCGCAAAACGGACGGATTCCATTCAACTGTTCCCCAAACCCCAGGTGAACGGGTCTGAGCCCAAGAAGCGAGAAGTGATTCCAGGCGATTACTCAAGGAGTTCGCGAAAAAGTATGGATGCGTCGAGATCGGGCTACGTTCCAGCTGCGGCGGAGCTTCGCTCTATTGCCCGCGCGCCGGCGGGATGGTCGAATGAAGGTGACGCGCGGCCGGACTCCCGAGGCTCCACGAGTGGATGGAGAGACGTCAAAGGACCACCTACAAGGATATTGAAGTGAGACTTCAATTGGACGACTAATCGATTGGAACCCATTGGAGGATTACCCCCACAATGGTGTACCCCGTTTCACAGAAGTAATGTTATTTTCGTGACTTTTACTACGAATATATATGTCAATGTCCAGTACTTAATCGTTCCCCGCTCTCCCTAAAATGATTCCAAATGGATCGAGAAATAACTCCCAAGTACACAGATATATGGAAACTCGGAAAAAGGCACCCAGTCACACGCATCAACCCGCGATCAGTGAGCTACACCATTCGCAACGATCTCTCCAAGCGAGGAGGAACGAGTGGGTACCTTTCCAATTGGTTGTGGTGCGTAGGATCCCAGAGGTTGGTCTGGCGAAAGGCACGCTGATGGGAAGAATCCTGATTGTACACTGGATTTGTTTAAACCCTGGGAAATTGACGGCTTTAGCAAGGGTGCAATGAAGAAAAAATTCAACTTTCAAAATCTCACCGCAGACCATCCGTCCTCAAACGCGAACATGCAAAGAACAGCATCCCCGACTCGGAGAGGGATCTCATCGGGCCGTTGAGGCTGGAAGCTCTGCACCGCGTACAGAACTTGATTTACCACGTTCTTCTTATGGACACCTCGACTTCCAGCTCCATTTCGATTATCTCCTGAAGCACCAGCGACACCTCTTGAAGACGCCGCGAGAGCCTTTTGTGTCAGGGCTGTTATCTGCCGGTCCCTTTCCTTCAGTTCCTGCTGGAAGAATGCGATCCTCACGCCCTTCTCGAATCCTTCGTCGTCCAGCTGAGCGATACGGCTTCTAAGGTGGCCGACGTCCCTGTCCATGGTGGAAATACGAGCTTCCTTCTCGCTGAGCTGGTGCTCAAAGAATTCTACCGTGGACGTGAGTTCCGAAATTCGAGTTTCAAATTCGTAGCGCTGGGCTTGCACAGCACGTTGAAGTTCGTTGATGACCTTTCATGTTGGGGTCAAGGATCATGAACATGAATAATTAGATGGGACATCATTAAACTACAACAAGCACATACCTTCTGGTGCTCTGACTCCCTCTGCTGAAGTGCCGCAGTCCTGCCATCCACCTTCTGCTGCAACTCCGCAATCTTCCTTTGCTGCTCCTCCTGGTTCTTCTTGTGCGCCTCCAACTGCGCCTGTAAAATCGGCTTGAGCCGCGCCGCCTCTTGCTGCAACTCAGCCTCTCGCCTCTTGAACGCCTGTTGCTGTTTTGCGGCGTCTTCCCGGATCCCCTCCTTCTCCCACTCGTGCTCCGCGTTCATCTTCTCGTACGCCATGTTGAGCTGTTGCAACGTGGCGCGCATGTCCTCCATTTCTGACCGCTGGCGTTCTGCGATCTTGGCGCGTTCACCTTGGTTCTGCTGGTCGAATCCGGACAAAAGGTCGTCGACCTGCAGGGCGTGTTCTGATTCCCGCACTTTCGCACCGTCGCGCAAGCTGTCCAACTCGCGCCTCAGGTTCGCCACCTCCAGCTCATGTCGGCGCTCTCGGACATCGGCCTCGGCACGTTCGCGTTTCAGAACGTCCCTCACGAGCGAAAGCTGCTGACGGAGATCTTCAACCTCCGAGGAAGGTGGAGTGGACGTGGCGCCTCGACTGGGGGACGGCGCCGGGGCCAATGCCGACATCCAATCATTCTCCGACGGAAGCCGCGCTTCGCCGACTGATATCGCCCTCGACGTGGATGATAGCTCACTCCTGGGGATATCCCTAATCTGGGGAACGTCCTGATCACCCTCATTAATCGACGTCGTCAACAACGACGCCCTCCCCTCCTCCGCCTCAATTACCGCCCTGGTAAACGACTCTGGTGGTGCTGAGGGGGACGGCGGTAGGCCTTGGTCGTCGTCAACCTTTACATCCACTCCGCCTGTCTCGTCGAAAGAAATCAAGTCGGGCGTCAGCGCCCTCGAAGCACGTGCCAGTCTTGGGGCGGCAAGAGACTCGCCGAGACCCGGGTGAAGGTCAGACTCCTCGACAGGCTCCTCGGCCAGGTCGGGACTCTCAGTGCGAGCGTACTCCACGGAAGACGTTCCCCCCACTGTAAGACCGTCTGTGTGGTCGTCCACGTTCGCGGTGTCCGTCCGCAAGACATAAGCCGCCACCGACTGCGCCGTGGACGCAGTCATGGCAAGCACTGCGGTGGCCGTCGCGCGAGATTCCACCTCAGTACTTGGTAAAGGTCGCGCATCAACACCGTCCTCGACAACGGACGCCACATCCACCGCCACACCCGCCTCGTTCGATGAAGCAGGAATGGCGCGCTCGTACAAGTCAATTGGGTCCGGGTCCTCAAATGGATCACGCGACACTTCCGTCCCAGGCGTCGCAAACTCCCCCGGCTGAACAGCCGGATGGGCTACAAGCGGCGTCTCTCGAGCCTCCGATGGCACCGCCGCCACCTCCTCCACATGGTCCACATCCATCCCAGGCACGTGCAAATCCACAACCTCCCCACTGTCCTCCGACGTCTGCCCGACCGAATACTCGACCATATCCGGTTCCGTCGCCGGCTCGCTTCCAGCAACCGCCCCCGCCTCAGACGGCGGCACCTCGTGGTCGTCCCGGCTGGCAAGGTGGTGCTCCCTGGGGTCCAGGTCGGAGCCCACTTTCCACCCGTCGCCGTACACTTTTCTCTGCACTCCCTCCGCAACGTCCCTGTCACCTTCGTGGCCGAGTCCGTACCCGCCGGGACCACGCACATCCACCACCTCCATATCTGCCGCCTCGGCCGCGATCCCAACCTCCTCCGGTTCCTCCACCAGCACACCACCAGGGAACGGCTCGGGCGGCGGCGCCCCAACGCCATCGGCCTCCATCTCAGCAAGCACCTTGACCCACTCGGCTGTATGTTCCTGCTGCGGTGGGTGGATCACAACAAGGTCATCGTCCTCGTCCCCCGCGTCCGACGGTGGCGGGGACGGCGCGGTGAAGGTCAGCGAGGGGACAACGATGGGTGACAGCGGCGCGGGTGTGGAAGTGGTGGGCGGGTCGTGGAGGGAGAGGGAGAGTGATGGGATGGACAGGGAAGTCGGTTGGTTATCCTCGCGGGCTGACACAGGCACTTGCTCGCCCTCCTGCACCGCCAAGTCCACATCCCCATTCGCCACTTGTTCGTCACCATGCTCAGCCACGGGCGGCTCCGGGTGTGCTCCACTCGGGGGCACAAGCTCGACATCCAACTCCTCCTCTTCCTCCTCCTCCTCAACTTCAGGTTCCGACCCTGGCGCCTCGACGCGTATACTCGATGGCACGACGGCGTCGGCCATGTCCACGCCTTCCGCCGGCGCGGGATCGGCAGTGTCGACGATGGCGACGGACTCCGCAGGAAGGTCCTCAAGGGTTTTTACGGCGTTGACGCTGGGGGATGTTGTGACTGGGCCCTCGATCACTTCGTCCATCGGAACGAAATCCTGTGGCTCTTTCTTGTCGACAGCTTCCACTGATATCTTCTTGTCCAAAGTCACGAGTGCCTCCTCCACCTTGACGTCATCCACCGACGCCTCCTCCCCATCTGCAGTCTCCACCGTCTCCGTCATATCCACATCCAGAATCTCGGCTTTCTCCCCAACCCGCTCCTCATCCTCCTCCTGTTCGACATCCCCATCGTCACCAGCTACTTTTTCTTCCGGTACGACCTCCATCGGATCAGTAGACGTGTCCTTCTCGACCACGTCCGTCTCGGGGACGACATGTACGTCACCGTTGGTTGCTGCATGGGTCTCTTCCTCCCCCATCGCGAGTCTTGCAGTTACCTCCTCTGCCCGAGCTGCCTCTTCCTCTGCCTCCGTCGCGGCCGCCTCCGCACGAGCAGCCTCTTCCTCTGCCTCCCTCGCGGCCGCCTCCGCACGAGCAGCCTCCTCCGCCTCGGCCAGCTCCTGGGCAGCGGCTTTTTCCTGAAGCTTCTCTGGCGTGAAGGATGCCACGAGCTCGTACAGTTCGCCGCCCTTGCCACCACCGACATCCTCTGCGGCCTGAAGTTCCTTGTCGGTGACTTTCGCGCCGGCCTTGAGCAGTGTGCGGGCGACTTCCACCGTCGGGATGACCATTCTGACGACGCAGACCTCTTCGTCGGTCGTGGGTTCGTCGAGTTCGACTGGATCCCCGGAGGGCGAGAACCTGAGCCGGCGATGTGTGAGCGCCAGTTCGAGCGCGGAGCGGAAGGAAGGCGCTGCGTTGTCGCGCATGTCCCAAGGTCCAGGGTCCTGCCAGTTCTCTGACGTCCACGAGTCCCGCGGAAGGGCGAGGCGCCAGGATATGGGTTGGTTCGGGTCGTAGCCTACGTGATTGCAGGGAAACCGTCAGATAAAGGCATCGCAGAGGGTGCGACAGTGGCGATGGAGGGTGTAGATGAGGCCTGGGCTGAAGCACCTATCCACCAATGCTTGCCCGGCTTCCCTGGCGAGTCAGCCATCCCCCTCCACTCCCCGCACTCACCGCCCTCCAGTAACGTCCGTACCATGTCTGACCTCTTCTCTCTTATCGCCAGCACCATTGCGTCCTCCGCCTCCTCGACCTCCTCGACATCGTCTCCGGTGTCGTCCAGCTCCGCTCTCACGTAAACCAGCTTACGGGTGTTGTTTACGTCTGCGCCGTCTCTGATCGCAGCCTGCACCTGGTCCATCCGCCCCGTCTCTATTGCCAGAATGAGTCTCTGGCTGAGTGCCCGCGGTGTCGCCATTGTCACGCCCTGTCGCTGCTGCTCGCTGATGTGTCCCAAGTTCAATTCGTGCGCTCGGATTCGTCTGTGTTTTGCGTCGCTCGTCCGCTGATTGCAGTGCGCGCTTCTCCGTTTGCTGTCCGGAAAACAAGGGAAGGCGCTGCGGTCACGTTTCCCCTTCTGTCTCTTTGTATCTTCACCACCAGATTCAGAGGCTAGATGACTGTGTTTTGGTTAGTTTTTTCTACTTATCTCATTGGGAGAAGTCCTCTCGTTGGATTCACTGTAGATGTCCCAACACGTCCCTTGGGCATCTCCCCAGCAGCGCCTTCATATTTGCCCAAAAGCAGCACCGAACTATGGTCGCACGCTTGCGAGAATCAGTCGTGCCTTGAATTGCTGGATATGTTCTTGCGTACAACGCTGCGTCGTCCTTCTTGTCGCGATCGAAGAACCCCTCGTCACGCTACGTACCTCAAAACCCCGACATCCTCCTAGATTTTAAGATCGTTCACAACTTTCACCGTCAGATTTGCTTTGCCATAGCTCGGTATTAGCCGACCAGTCGATGTGTGCGTCAAACACATGTTCGAACGCAATCAACATCAATTCAACTGCTTTACCCTCGATTCAATTAATATTCAGCAATAAAATTACGAAGGAATCTTTGGTAAACTAAATAAATCACGTATTTACGTGTACCTTGTCCTCATTCGCAAGGCCGATGAATCTCAGGCACCGTCCGATCCCCGAACATCCATCAACATCGCAATCATGGCTTCAGTGAGCAAGTCTGACGCAAGGTGCACATTCGATGGACCCGTTCCGAATCAATCAGCGAATGCTTCCGCTCAAGCGCTCCAACCACCGTCGGGAAAGTTCAGATCAACTCATCAGAAAAACCAAGAACATGATTCCGAAAAGCAAGAGTCGTCAAAAGTACCTGTGGGAGGTGGAATGATATCCTTGAGATCCGTCATCCTCTTGCTTGTCTTTGCAAAGTGAGCTCTGTGGCAAAGCCAACAACTGCTCGCAATTCGTAATCCGAGATTCTGGCTTACAGCGTCGCAGTTCTAGCCGTCATCACCGTTACCATTGGGAGTATAACGAACAATAACAGTATTTCAAGCGCATTGAATCAATGTACGTCCAAACGAGTGATCCGCAGACGGTATTGCTGACAGGTGATTTCGCTTTCAGCATCGAAAAGCATTTCTGATCTCGCCAAGGCGCACCAAGTAGACTCGAGCACCCAGATTGCCAATGCTATTAGTGGGTGCTTCTATCATGATCAACGTTTGTTGCAAAGTTCAACAAATACTGCGCAACCGTTCACTTCGCGCGCTCGTACAGAGGAGTTCTTGACGGAAGCGTCTTCGTTCCTTTTTGCAATCTCGAACGGCTTCTCTAACGGCGTCGTAAGCCTTCAAAACTTGGATGCCTTTGTGCCCTACCTGAAGTCGACCTTCGACACGGTCGGCGTGAAAGGTCAGTCACATGTCTTCCTCCGAAAAAACTCTTACGTTTATCTACATATTTGATCCGGCAGAAAAAATCAAGGCATGCTCAATCGCGAGCTTTACGCCGGGGCTTCCAATAGGTCTTGGTTTGGTGCACGAATTTGGCCGCGCCGACTACGTCTGGATGTCTGGTGGAACAAACCTGAGTTCATGTCCAAAAACGTGCCCGACGGCAACTACCAATGGTCTTGTGAGTAATTTCGTACGATTTTGTCTCATTCGAAATCCCATTGATTCCCATGTTCTTGCTATTGCCAGAACGTTTACATGTGGAATGATACCAGTCGAACATTTGGAGCAGGTCTCTACAATGCAAGTACAGCGATTGCGAACGTAGATGTGGCCGTACGCTCATCTTGATATGAAGATCACGATGCCAGTAGCTTCTACCGTGGTTGCTCCTCCGGCGTCCGTCTTCCCCTTTAGGAAGGTCCTTCTCGAAGCTCCATCAGTTGCAATCGGGCAAATATTGCAAGTTCTTTCAATGGGATTGTACGATCCAATTGGGAACCTGGTCGGCGCTGTCTTTGAGCGGTTCACGGTGCAAGATCTTTGTGGTGTCTTGGACATTGCCAAGAACTCGTCAACTCCGAACACGCTATTCTACATCTTAACGCCATCGGCAGAGGTGCTCGCGATGTCAGGCTTAGGATCATGGGACCAACAGCAGCAAACACTCACGAAACTTGTTGATCCAGCGACTGGCAACTACATCCTGAAAACTATATGGGAATTCCCCGCAGAAAATTACACACTCTTCAATTTGACAGCATCTGCAATATACAAGTACGCCGGTGGACAGTTGGACAGTTCCTTTGCCGACAAGCAATTTTACGTACAAAGGTACCTGTTTCAGGTCACAACACTGACGTTCGAAGGATTTAAGTGCGTAGTACGACACATTTCATAAACTCTTCTCTTTCGTCAACTGAAGACTTTGTTTTCAGATATATTATTGTTTCAGGAGCACCAGATACTGATTACCTTGGCGATACGATCACTCTTTCGGACAATCTTATGGCAACTGGGAGGACTGCACAAGCCATCATGATTGCATCAGGTATCGTATGGCTCACCTTGCAACCGCTGTGAAGCCATGCTTTAATCACGCTACGGTGATCCATGAAATCTTAGCTGTCGCCGTCGCATTAGTCATGGGATTCACGTCTGTCGCTTTCACTTACTATTTTGTTGATCACCCGTTGGGAAGGATCCTTGACGCTATGAAAAAGGCAACCAAGGTGAGAATTTTGCTGTGTAGTGCTTATATCGTGATACTTACGTAAACGATTTTCACACACCACACAGTTCGATTTCAGTTCGATTCGGGACGGGACAATGAAACGGGCCTCGATTGTGCGAGAAATCAACAACACCCAAGGGAATTTTGTTGCGATGCTTGAAGTATTCGCTAATGCGCTGAAGCGTGAGTTCGATGTGTCTTGGTTCCGATGACATGAGAACTTGTGGAAGACGTCAGCTAATTGAATTTATCACAGAGAACAAGAGCCTCGTTGGAAAAACCACGGGAAGCAAGAGTGTTTCCGATGTCCCGGAGAAATCTCTCGAATCTTTCAGCTTGAATGGTCCCAAGAGCCCAATTGGTAACACATCTACAAGCCAATTTTGATTCGTGACCAAGTACAGATGAGATGTTTTGAAGATTTTGGAACGGGTAGTACTTATCAAGCAAGGCTGAAACGAGTTGAATTCCATGTACGAGTAGTAAATCGGAGTCCAATGTACCATAGCTTTTTTGTCAAAGCGATTCACATTAGTTATCTATCACCAAACGCAACTACGCTCAAATCACGCAGTTTTCGATTCGAACCGCCTTCACTATCGACGCGTTATTGTGCAGTCGACCCTCCGTCAACAATAAGTTCGGTGCCCTGGAAAGTAAAGAAATCATTTTGCTAATGTCACGTCCGAGAAATCAGGACTCCACAACACTCACGGTAACAAAGGAGGCGTCATTGGAAGCGAGGAAGGCAATTGAGCTGGCGATCTGCAGGAATTTTCGTGAGGAATGTCCTGAAACACAACGACTTGACAACAAAAGTACCTGATCCGGCATTGCAAACATTCCGATGGAGTATGCATTGCTTGGCTGGAAAGGAATGGCATCAATCTGCATGTGATGGGCCACGTTCGCGGCTAAGGGTGTTGCGACGCCCCTGGAAGGCATTCGGGAAGGTGCCATCGAACATGGGACGACCAAGACTTCATGAGTCTCACGCGCAGAGACTTACCCAGGGTGAACTGAGTTGATCCTTATCTTCCCACCTGGGAAGTCGGCCTGGGCGCAGTATAATGATGCACTCTGAAAAGCATATGTCGAGTATATTATCAGCGTTACGCGTTGGCTTGTAATGTCTGTAGCTGTTGATAGCTCAATACACACCTTTGACATAAGCCGAACGCCTCCTTTCGAAGCGCTGTAGTGGGCTTGGAAAGGGTTTCCGACGATTCCTTCCTGGTGGACATTGTTCCCCACGTCAGTATTGAGTGATATATTGCCATAGAAACAGATCAATAGGTTAACTCACAATAGATGAGATGTTGACAATCGATTTCGTATCCTGTGGAAAGCAAACGCGCGAGTCCCGCGGCGGGGTTAATCAGTCCACGGAGCATGCATACCGCGGTGTTTTGAATGGGAACATACGGGAGAATCATTCTTTTTCATTGACCGAATCCCATGTTTGATTCCCCTATTATATACGACAACATTTCAGCAGGAAATCACAACACGTTATCGCAGGAAACCTACAGAAAGACGCCGTCGAGATTGGTTCCAATTATCTTCTTGTAAGTGTCAAACTCCAGGTCTTCCAGATTCCGGTAGAAGCGGGATATGCCAGCAGACTGAACCAAAACATCGAGGGGGCCACTGAACTCGTTTTCAACCCTGCAATTGAGGTACGATGATCAGTGTGAAATTAGTAACGCTTACACGACGTCGTCAGGCACATACTTTGTCACCGCGTCAATCCACTGCTCTTCCGATGATGCGTCGAGAGGAATGAAAATGACTTTCGTTCCTGGATTGATCCCGAATTTTTGTCGATTGGGTCATCCTCGAGGATCCCACGGGAGCGTGTAATCTCCTCACCTGATTGGGTAGTTTCCGAAATTAATGCAGCTGCGAGATCTTTCTGACCGGGCAGGTCAGCAATTGCGATAGCCTTTGCTCCCTCTTCACAAAAGGAGCAGGGAAAGTCTGGTCTGGAATTACCGAGATAGGGGAATTATTCCATTTAAATTCTCACCTTGAGCGAGTCTCCGCACAGTGGCAGCACCGATGCCCGAAGCACCACCTGTTACGAATGCTGGGTAGGACACCAGATCGGGGTTGTGAGACCATTGCTGAAATCGGTTGAATTTTGTAAAATGCTCACCGATCTTGCCAGTGAAGCGTTGCAGAGCCATTCTTAGTGCTACAACCGATCACAACGTCGCAAATTAATGACCCCGCACTGCGAGTCTTCAAGTCGCGGTATAAATGGGGCGTCGGCAGAGTCGGCACATTTCGGGCGGAGACGGGGCTGGCGCTTGGAATTCCCGCCAGCCTAATACGGTTGTAGCCGTGGGGAATCGTGATTACCCGTCTCCCCTGCGCCTCGGCGTCTCACCAGGGACGGCACTGGAAACATCTTTATACGCAGAAGAGGTTGTACCTGTTTGGTGTGCTGGTTCTGACCGTGCTCTCGTTGTCTTCGATCAAAAATTGATTACAGATCTCCGCAACAACCCGACCATTCTAACTCCTTCAGTTTCCAAAGACGTTCAAGCAAAGCGATTCTCATTTCGCTGTCGCTGCACATGGCGAGCCGCGTACTTTCTACTAGTTGACACACCCTCCACACACGAAGCAGTGCAGATATATTCACATAACCTTTAACACGAATCACAACAGTTAATACGGGAGGGGGGTCACTGACCCTGATGACGCTCAATGACATCCTGCGCTGCTCTCGTTCCCCGCGCCACTTGGAGAAACGATCTCCTTGCTGAACATGAAGTACCCAGCGCCAGCTCCAGCAGCGATGGAGAATACGATGTATCCGTTGAACGTCATAGAGGTCAGCACTGGTGGGGGAGGGGTGGTGAATTGATTCATGGTGGAGTATAAAAGGCACAAAAGGTACGCATCGAGTGACAGACAGAAGACTCACTGAGGAAGTAGCCCAAGAACACTGAAATAAAGTGTAGCGCCGAGCGAGAGAACTGTTGCGAGTCGCTACAAGAGCCGTGTGCAGGGTTGGGTTCGATATTCCAACGAAAATCGGCGCAACGTTCAAGTGAAAGTAAGTCTAACCAACACCCAACGAGCATCAAACACTGGAGCCTACCTCGCTCTCACTCCGTACCCTTCTTTATCTGACAGCAGTGGTCTGACGAGGTCTTCCGATGGTGAGGTCGGTCGATCATCCTTGCGTTGACGCAGAGCGGCAGCCGAGAGCAGCGCGCGGTCGTAGGATCGACGATAGCTCTAAACTCATCACAAAGAGGTGTAGAACGGCTATGAGGGGATGAACAGTCAGGGAGAGGACCACCTCAACCCCGCGCTCACCTGAATCCACTCGTACCCAACAGCAAGCGCAAACACAACCACACACGCGACAACAAGTTGCGCCGAAGAGTGCGTCTTCCAGAAGGGGAACACGATGGTGAGGTCTTGCGGACCGATGGGTTGGCGAAAAGGGGCAAAATTGAAGTGATGGTTTGGCAAAGCAGAGCCCATCAAGACCCACTGGTGTCCCAGTTCCAGACCATGGACATGGAGTGCGTCATTCCGCCGTCGTCGGATGGGGCGTGCGGTGGCATCGGCATGTGGTGGTCCATTTTGTTGTCAGTCAACTGTGGTTGGTTGGAATGGCGAAGACGGAGCGGCACTTCACGGAGGGAAGCAAGTGAAGGCGGTACTATCTAAAGCGTAAATGATGAGTTTTGATTATGTCTTTGCTCCACTATAATTGCGTTGGGTACATTTGTTCTTTCTTCTTCAAAAAATGCATCTGATACGAAAAGTGAAATGAAGATACGTACGGGTCGAGACAGTCGACAGACTGAGAGCCTTTCTGGGCGGTATGTTTTTTTCATCTCGAAAGTGTCTCGTACTCGGAGAAAACCCCCAAAGAGCATATACCGACCCCACCTTTTCCATTCTCAGAAGACGAACAGGACACGTCTGGGTCCTCGTTATGCATAAACAGTCCCAGGCGACATTCCCGCTTGCTCGTTGACGTGTGCGCACAAAGTGTTGGCATTATCTCTTTACCTGACTGGCGAATGCTCCCTCGCTCCCGGCGAGTACTGCAAAAGAAACCCGCTCAGGTCTCGCCCGCGCATCGCCCAACCGCATTTATTACCCCTCGCCGTGTCCTGACCTCGGCTGTCGCTGCCGCGTGCTCACGATCGCCGCGATTGACGTTTCGAAGAACCGCAGAGAATTTCTGTTCTTCACGAGTCCAGACTTCCCCACACGCCATCCCATCGCCACGCGCACGATTCATCATGTCCGCCACTCCCTCCGCTGCCCCCAATCCCCCGCGGGACGACTCCGTCCAACCCCCGTGGGTCAAACCAACAGTCCCCTCCGGGTCGCCATCATGGCCTGGTCTGAAGGTACTCAACTCGCTCACAAGGCAAAAAGATGATTTTGTGCCCGTCAAGGGGAAGATCGTGTCGTGGTACGCGTGCGGCCCCACAGTGTACGACCACTCTCATCTCGGGCACGCGCGGACCTACATGAGTACGGATATTATGAGGCGGATCTTGGAGGGCTATTTTGGGTACGAGGTGCTGCTTGTGATGAATGTCACAGATGTTGATGATAAGGTGAGGCGCCCAGAATATCACTTCGTCGAAGGAAATTGGCGCTGAACAAACCGACCACAGATTATTCTCCGGGCGCGTCAAACGCACCTCTTCTCTGAATTCTCCGCCGCCAACCCGACGGTCACCGCCGAGCTGCTCGGTACCACCACAACAGCACTCGCGGAATTCGTCACATCCTCGTTCAAGGTCTCCCCCGCGACAGAACCTCTCTTGCCCCCTAAGCCAACTGAACCGGACGCAAAAGACTTGTCCCAGTGGGTGGAGGAAGTTTGGAAGCGGTGGGAAGGTTTGGCGGAGGATGGGAGGCGGAAGGTTGTGGAGGCCGAACCAAAATTCGAAATGAGGATCAAGGCAGCTGTAAGTGAACTCCTTCTCGCGTTCGCCTCGATATCCCCATAACACCAGTGCACCATGTAGCTCTCAGCCGCCCACTCTCTCTCCACCCCACTGTCCACCCCTTCCTCCACATTCCTATCTGCATCGCGGGACGTCCTCTCGCCCCATCTGGACCGCCTATATGGACACACGGTAACGGACCCGGCCGTGTACGCCCGTTTCTCGCGCGAATGGGAGAACGAGTTCTTTGCCGACATGGACGCGCTTGGTATCAAGAGGCCAGATGCTGTCACGAGGGTGTCCGAGTACGTAGACGAGATCAAAGCGTTTGTGCAGGGGATTGTGGATAAGGGCTTTGGGTAAGTCAGACCACTTCAGCATGATCTTCTGGCGCCAGCAAACGTCACCACCTTTTCCATTCGCATCACTCAGATATGCCTCCCCGTCCGGCTCAGTCTACTTCGACACCCTTCGCTTCCACACGTCACCGGGCCATTTCTACTGCAAACTCGAACCAAAGTCGCGTTCCGACCTCGCCCTGCAAGCGGAAGGCGAAGGTGACTTGAGCACGGGGAAGGAGCGCGAGAAACGCAATGCTGCAGATTTCGCGCTGTGGAAGGCGAGTAAAGNNGGAGAACCGTGGTGGGAAAGTCAATGGGGCAAGGTGAGCTTATTCATAACGTCCGTGAT
>KQ965877.1:16161-85866 GCA_001574975.1 Gonapodya prolifera JEL478
GTACATTGCCGAATTGTGAAGGGACGTCCCGGCTGGCACATCGAGTGCTCCGCCATGGCTTCCNCTATCCTCCCCCACCCCCTTGACGTGCATAGCGGCGGCACGGACCTACGGTTCCCGCACCATGACAACGAGATCGCGCAGAGCGAAGCGTGCCTGGGAACGGACCAGTGGGTCAACTACTGGTGGCACGCGGGGCATCTGAACGTTGAGGGATTGAAGATGAGCAAGAGTTTGAAGAACTTTATTACGATAAAAGTGAGTTGTGGCGAGAGGGGAGTGTTCTTTTGGGGCGCTTAGGTGGCGTGATAACCGTGGTCCATCTCGATCGCAGGAAGCCCTTGCGACGTCCTCTGCGAACCAAATGCGCCTGCTGTTCCTCGCCCACACCTGGTCCGCGACCCTCGATTACAAGAAGGATAGTTTGGAGGAGGCGCGACGGAAAGAAGACGCCATCAAGGTGAGACTGTGTGGCAATGCAAATTTCCCGTTTTCAGTGATACTAAAGGGCGGCGCATGATTATTTAGAACTTCCTTGCCGCCTCGAAATCTCTCGTCGCTGAAGCTCGCCAAAAGGAGGCGGAACTAACGGGCGACTCAGCCATCAGCGGGAAGCACAATTACGGCAAATGGGAAGCCGATCTGATGGAATCGTAAGGCTTCAAGCTTAGATGTTCGAGTTTTTCCCAATGTGTTGGTACTAACATTGCGATCCACAGTCTTCTTACGGCACAATCCGCCGTCCACACGGCGCTAGCTGACTCTTTCGACACACCTACTGCGCTTGAGGCGGTTCTGGTCCTTGTCTCTCGTGGAAACGTGTACTTGAACGGGAAACCGCGCGACGGTGGACGTATCAACGCAGACGTCGTCACAAAGGTGTCGAAATGGGTGCGGTGGATTACAGAAGTGTGGGGCATTCGGTGGGAGAGTGATGGGGGAAGAGGCAAGGTGAGGCATTCACACCGAGTGTCAGCATTACAGACGCCACACTCACTCTGTTCGGCCTCTCCTACCATCGCATGATTCAAGCTGGAAGACGAGTTGCTACCGTACCTTCAAGTCCTTTCCAAGTTCCGCGATGGTGTGCGGGAACTGGCCAGGAAGAGAGGTGGTGAGTTAAGCTTCATTCTTATGACACACATGGCATTGCGGTGACGTTGTTCAAACATTTCGGTTCAATAGATTCAGACATCTTGGCACTGAGCGACAAGCTTCGAGACGAGGATCTCGTTGATTTGGGAGTTCAGCTGGGAGACCGTGATGGTGAGTACCCAACGTCTTATCTGGGATTGCGTAATAGCGTCTAATCCCTTCGACCGCGTCCCCAATTGGTAGACGGAACTGCCCTTGTCACTTTTGGTGATCCAGCCTCACTTCGCGCCTCTCGGGATGAAAAGCGTGCAAAAGAAGCGGAGCGTCGTCGACTGAAGGAGGCAAAGCTTCGTGAGGAGCTGCAACGGGAGCAAGAGCGACTGGAAAAGGGACGGACACCACCGACAGAACTCTTCCGAGGGGAGAGCAACAAGAGTGAATCGGGTGAAGCACTATACAGTGCCTGGGACGAGCAAGGGGTTCCCACTCATGACGGAAGTGGAGCGGAGCTGGCGAAGACTAGGAGGAAGAAGCTTCAAAAGGAGTGGGATATACAGGCGAAACTGCACGAAAAGTTTCTGGCACATGTGTCCAAAATGCCATCAAGTGCAAAATAGGTGGGACAGTTCTTGGTAACGCTTGATGTGTATGAGTCTGCCTTTATTATATGGTGCACGTATGACATCTTTTCCTTGGCCTCGCAGTTCAATGAATCAAGTCCATCGCTTGATGCTGATTCTGGAGAGTCGCTGCACAGATTGCCATCTGGATGTTTCTGCAAACTGATAACAGCCCGAATCTCGTCACCAGCATGACGGCGACGGGCCTCTCGCGTGACATGAGGCCCTGCGCATTGTGAGCGTCCACGCGCTTGTTCAATGCTCTCTGTGTGGTGGACTCACGCGAAGGGTGGGATCTCGTTCGGTGCGCGCTCCCGAAGAAGTGTCCAGTACGCTTGCGCGATGGCGTCGTTTCGCATCCGACAGAGCAGGACATTGAAGGTAGCCTGCTTGACGTCCCCGTCGCACGCTGCTCCCAAGTCCCACGAGGGGTAACTCTGCTGGCACCTACGCAAATAATGCCGAAATAGCTCGGCAGACAAAAATACCAGGAAGGGTTGCACCCATTTTTTTCTCCCAAACAGTTTCATTTCATAACAACAATAATCATCCTGCACCACATGGATGATTATTTGTGGTCCCGCGCAACGCGTGATTTGCGATGATGGTCGTGTGGTAGAAACCCCGCGCAACACACCTCGTCCACCACATGACGCCTTCAACCCTCCACGAGCAAACGAAAAAAGTCATTGCACCCTCCCGGTCTTGTGGAAAATGCGATCGGCATCGTCTTCCTACATACGCGAGAACTCCCGTATGCAGATGCCGGGAGCTTTTCATATTCACCTCCTGAAAACCTGCGCCTATCTTTGCGAAGCAACTCACACGCAGCACCAAAATGTCGTTGTTGCGGGATGGCCGTTCGCTTCGGTGGCGTTTCCTTCCAAGCGGAGCGTTGCTGGGGACTTAGAGCGGGTTTCATATTCCACAGTAACAGTAAGAATTGCTCTACATTGTTATCCGTCGACTCCTCACGCGCTGCAGAAAGGTAAAGGTGTCTTTGGGTGACTGTTGCATATTATTTACAGAAAGTGCCCAAACAAACAGATCGTGTCTCGAGAGACAAACGGCGGATTAAGGATTGCGGTAAGAGGAAATCAACGTGAACGGGAGTGGTCTACTGAGAGCGAACGGAAAAAAGTAGAGAGCCTGGAATCGAAAAGTGGGATCACAGACACCATCCACGGTCATTTTTGCACGATTGCAGGCCAACTCTCGGCACATACCCTACGCATTCTATCAACCATTCTCTACGCAAGAAAGAAATCTTTTCCAAATCCGGTGCCCGGTGTATTGAGGGAGCCGCCCATGACCTTGGTGCCTCTTGACCGCGGACGCCTCCTGGAGAGAAGAGACACTCGGGGACTTTGACTGGACGCTCCCGGAGGAGTCGAGCAGGAGAGAGCGAGGATGTGGACCGTGCGGCGGAGTGCGCTGCGTGGGTGCAGTGTCTGCGTTTCTTGTGGCGGATGTCTCCCTCACCGTGTCTCTCCGCGGAATCCAATGTCTTCCCGCCTTCGTTTGTCTTGGCCCGACTCCGCGCAGTGCTCGCACTCGCTGCGATCGCATCCTGGACGCCGCAGACGCACGCGCAGTGTGAGTGGAGAACTGTTCGGAGGTGGCTGCGACTCACTCGGACTCTCCACTCTGCCACAGTGTGCTGGACAGCGAGCGACTGCGCCGCAAGACAGAACTACAAGGCAGACTGCATCTTCTTCATCTGCTCCTACTCATATGTCCCGCCCCCGCCTCCTCCTCCCCGTGAGTGGACACCGCTTCCACATACTCACTCTTCTCGATTTTTCTGATGGAAATGATACTCTCACCCTTTTCTATGCATATTTTTGCTTGCGAAATCAAAAATTGCAAAATGAAAGCTCCACCACCTCCACCACCACCTCCCCCGCCTCCACCTCCACCTGCTCCAGCGCCACCACCCCCTCCGTGAGTCTTTCCCCATTGCTCCAGATCTCCTCCCTGTGAAGTATGTAACTTCACCCTTCTCCTCCCCAGTCCCGCCGCACCTCCCCCACCNCCCGGCACCCCTCCACCACCACCACCATCCCCGCCTCCACCGGCAGCAGGCGACCAAGGCACAACAACAGGCGCCGACGGTCAACTCCCCCTCACACCGCCACCGGCAGCGGGACCCACCGCGACCGACCCAGTGGGGGCTGGTGGTGATGCGGCAAATACGGCTGTGCCTACTGGTGTTGTAGCGGGATCGGGTGCGGGAACGACTACGGGATCAGGGGCAGGCGCGGGGGCGAGAGCGACCGCGACCAACCTCGCTCAGGGGTTGGCACCCCCGCCGTCGTCGTCACCCACGTCACTCGGCGTCGGCTCTCCTCCTTCCCCTCCACCTGGTTCTCCATCTTCTCCCTCGTCATCCTCCCCAGGCCCCGCATCCCTCGCCGCCGGCGCCCCAGCTCCCGCCTCGATCCCACTCCCTGCAATCATCGGCGGGATTGCGGCGGTCCTGGCGGTCGTGATTGCGCTTGTGGCGTGGCGGAGGCATAGGAGGAAGACGAGGGGGGATGGTGTGCCGAGGTTTGTGGAGGAGATGGAGAGCGCGTATTATGCAGGGGGCGGGGATGATAAGCAGCCGTGTGAGTGTTTGTTGGTGGGAGGTAGGGGTTTGTGGAGGTTCATGTGAGGGGGGCGAGTGCAGTGTGAAAACGTGGACGCAGTGTTGTCAGGAAGACAGACGGAGTCCAAGCACGATTGGAAGGTTTGAGAGGTCCATGGGCGGATTACTGATGCATCCTAGCACGTCCGAGGGTCGCCTTTTTTTCTTTCCGTTTTTTTTTTTTTTTTTTTTGTACAAGTGTGCGACCCGTCATCTCACAATGCCACTCCCTCCCTCCCCTCCAGACAACCCCAAATCCACCATCCCCTACCGCGCCGTCTCCGCCTCGGGCAACCACTCCCCCCCACCCAGCGTCGGTGGTCCTCCACTCGAAACAACCCGCACATCCCACTCATCCAACCGCAACCCCTTCGGCGACGACTCCTACGCCTACTCCGACACAGCCTCTGGGGGTGGAGGTTCGTTCCACCACCCAGTGTACACGTACCATAACACATCCCCCAACGCAACGCCGCTGTACTCGATCCGGCCCACCTCTTCCGGGGGGGATGTGAGTTCCGGGAGTGGGACGTATAGCTGGGGAAGCCCACCGCAGGAACCGCCGCCGAGTATTACGTCGAGTAATATCACGGTGAGGGTGCAAGGCGGGAAGAACCCCGGCGGCGTTGGAGGGTACCCTAACCCCGTTGCCGGTGCGAGAGGGGCGGTGAGACAGTTGACAGATCCGTTTACGGGGCCGTTCGACGAGTACGTCCAGCCACCACCCGGGTCCGGTTCCGCGAATCGGGTGAGCCCCCCCACATCGCTCGAACACATCCGGCGCACGTCGTTGGAACAAGCGAGACGAACGTCGTTGGAAGGGTACGTCCGCGAGGTGTACACGGGCCGCGCGTCCTTGGAGCATCCGGCATGGCCGCCTGTCGAACATGTTGCCCGTAGACCGTCGATTGGGTCTTCTGCCGCTGCGGGTTTGGTGGCGGTGGGAGGGGCGATGGGAAGGCGGAGTTCGATCGGCCACGATTCGGCGCTCGGACGGTCCGTGGGGGGACATGCGAGGGAATACTCGACGGGGCAAGATACGATCACCGCCTCTCGATCCTCTCCAGACTCAGGAAAGGGGTCCAGGCGCCGTAGCCGCGTCCTTGCAGAGGCGGAGCAGAGGGCGCGGTCCAAGTCCGGGAGGAGGTCGAGCAAGTATGGAGGCGAGGCTGTTGAGGAGCAGGAGCAGGAACGGAAGGTTGTGGAGAAAGCGCCGGTGCAGCCGGAACAGACGAAGACCACGTCAAAGTCCATGAGGGCCAGCAGGGTCAATACGGACGACAGTGGCACCACGGAAAAGGAAAGGCGGTCGTCCAAACGGTCCAGCAAGATCCCACCTGCAGCACAGGCCGCGCAGCTAGAGCCCGAGCAGGAACCCGTGCGCCGCACCCCATCGCTGACCACGACGGACTCTAAGCAGCTCCTGCACTCGATCCCCATCGCCGACGAGCCAGAGACCCCGCGCGCTCCTTCCGTGGGGAGCAAATTCCCGCCGCCCTCGACCCGCCGCGGATCCCACCCGGGGGCCGACGTGGAGTTCATGAACTCTCGCCCACTATCGGAAGCCTCAACCTCCACGCCGTCCTTTGTCACGGCCACTTCGGACCAGGGCGGGTTCGACTTCCCTCGCAGCCCCGAGTTCGCGCCCACGCCCGCCGCGGTGCCGTTTGGAGACGAGATGGTGGAGTTGGATTGGGTCGATGATGAGGAGGAGGAGTGGGGGAGGAGGACGGTGCGCCCGCCCACGAGGGGGTTGAGTAGAGAGAGGAAGGTGCCGCAGATGCGGTGAGGTGGTGGTGGGGGGAGTGGGAACGGGGATGGAGAGTGTGGAGAGAGGGGAGGGACTTTTTGTTATCTATGTAGTGGAACTTGTACTTTTCTCATATCAAGATCGTGATATAGTATTTTGGTTGTCTAGACGTTCCTGGTAGTTGTTGGGGAATTATTAGACTTGTCAATTTTTGGACTTCCTTCAATTTCAACTTTTCCGTCCATTCCAACCATTAACCTGTCGTACCCCTCTCCTCTCTACAACACACCCCTCGACGACATGTCTCGCAGTCCGTCACTGTCGACACTCCCCCTTGGAAACCCCTCCAATTGATCGTCTCTTCCCTCACAGTCAAGGTCATTTTTCGGCTGGGAGAGACCTGCCGGTCCACGAGGGGCATTCTGGGCGTACCGAGAACGGAAGACTGGATTTTGGAGGATTCGGGGCACGATTGGACGATGCGACGTTTGAAGCGTTTGAGGAATTGGGTTTCGGCGGAGAGGCAATCCCCAGCTGACGATGGAGTTCGAGAGCCGAACTATATCTCAAATGAAGTGACACAGCTAGTACTAGACACCATCCGGACCGTCAGGACGGTCCTCCAGTGGCGGAACCTTGAGTTCCTCTCCCTGCAAATGTGCTTCGAAGTGGACTGGGTCCAGCTCGTGCATGATTTCGATGGACATTTCGGAACCAAAGAGCACGAAAAGCTCCTCAAACGAACTGAGAACTTGAGACAACTGGTCATACTGAGGAAGCGTGACATTGAGGCTTATAGCACAAGATTGCTCTGGTGCCCCTGGGATACCGCGTACTTTCGTGGTGCAGCAATGAAGATCTTTCACAGCCTTGTGGACTTTAAACCATCCACCTCTGTCGCCTGCACAGATGAAGAAGTTATGGATCCGTCAGTATGGCATGAGCCCCCTCTCTCTGAGAGTGGAATATCTTTCAACGAAGAATTTTTCAGCTATTGCATCGACTGCTTCACCGAATCTACTAGTCAAGAGCGAGGTATACTCTTCGTACCATTGAATGTCGCAACTGGTGGCAGTGCGTCGTCGCCAGTTGTGAGTGTTGTCGAATGCACAGATTCAAAAGCACTCCTGGACCCCAGCATCGCTTCTGTGGAGACTGTTACGTTCCGCTAAAGGACTGCTCAGTATGCGAAAAGCCTATCTGCACCGTTTTTTGCAACGGGGCTGATCGCGAATGCTGCCTTCCGTGCGAGAAGCGCGTGGTGCATTCGCACAAGGATTAATACGTCTGGCATTGGTAGCAAATACCATAGCGACAGTTCGAACCATGCTCGCAATGAGTGGTGTGTTATGTGATTGAAATAGTAATGGTTGGTATGTCGCCGAAGTGCAAATAAAGGCCGTCTCATAGCCGCTCCCGAGCGCCCTCTTGTCCGCACTGTCTTCCTTATTGTGCCACCTCAAAGAAAAGAACATCTGGGATCATTTTATCTTTGAAGTTTGAAGTTGGCTTCGGTCGCCACGTTGAAGAATGGAGTCAGCAACACGATAGGACGCCCGCGACGACTTGGGAAGAAATCGCAAGGCAGAGCACACGAAAGATGGATATGTCGCAATATGCCGATGAAACATCGTGAGTTGATTGCGAAGAAACCTTGATTGGCCGGCAATCCAATGCTCATACTGTGCGACTGGCCCTCCACGACGACATTTCTCATCTTTTCTTACGACGAACGACCACACCTGATCCTTCCAGCCTCGGGACTCGATTTGCCCTTCTCGCCCTGTTGGGCTTCTCAACACCAACACTTCTCTCCTCCTACTGGGACCGCCTGGGCCTCGGCACCCGCGGTACAGACATCGCGCCCCTCCCTCGCGGGCAAGTCTCATACCCTGCACACATTCGAAACTCGCCTCTTTACCGCCCGCCTCCGGTCGACCTGGAAACCATCCGGACAAAGTTCCACTTCACTTATTCGACGTCTCGCGACAATGCCTTCGTTATGGTGTCGCCCTGGTACACCGTGGCGACTCATATGTTCCACCACAGGGACGTGATGCACTTTGTGGGGAATATGTTTAGCGTGTTCTCCTCGGCTGTGTTCCTTGACTTGGGATTTGTGGGCACGCTGGTGCTATTTTTCGGGGGCGGGGTAGCCGGTGCCAGCGCTCACGTTCTGGAGTGGTGCACTTTTCGGAATGAAGCCTTCGCTCCCTCGGTGACATGGACTCTTCCATCGTTCATGTCGACTGACTCACACTCGCTCCAGCCGAGTGCTGCCCTATCCCCCGAATCTTCCGCTGTTCTCGCTTCATCCTCTACTTCTTCTTCCGACCTTTCTGGTGACATCTTCTCCAACCTGTTCTCAACCGTGCAGAAACACGCCTCGGCAGTACTCGACTCTATGTTCCCAGACCTCCCCCGCTCACCAACCCGCACAATATCCCTCCTCGGCTCATCGGCAGGAGCCTACTCTCTCATGGGTGCCGAAATCACTCGACTTCTATTCTACCTGCATCGAGATGCGGTCCTCCTTCGTGAGGCCCGCCGGACTGACCCCCGTCGCTTGGTGGACGGACGCTACATGGTCTCTCCCCGCGTGAAAGCTCTCAGTGACCAGGCCTGGCGTACTGCAGGAGCCACCGCGACACGGGTGGCAGGTGTAGCGGTGCAGGTCTACGCGACGTGGGAGCCGGAGTCTGGATTTGGGACGTTGTTTGGACCGGGGGCTTTCGCACCACAAGACGGAACGGGAGCTTCTCAAATGCGAAAGGTCAGGCCGGCGGAAGAGGTGGGACATTCGGCGCATTTGGGGGGTTTCCTTTTTGGGGTTTGGGCGATGGTGTTGCGTGAGGGAGTTGTAGGATTCTGGAGAGATTGAGATACAGGTACTCTATTATTCTACGCAAATATCCAATGTCAGAACGCGGAGGGCGGGGTTCTGCCGTTTCCAAAAGATAAGCTGTGGTCACATATCATTTCCATTTCAAATGCTCGACGCCACAAGACACCCCTCTGAAGTTGGCGATGGTCACGTGGAAAACACGCGGGATGGATTTAAGGCGCTGGACCCACTGGAAATGTCGATGGCGAGGGCGATGCTCACTTGGACGCCGCTGAAGCTTGCAATGGAGTACACTCACGCGCTCTGCTGCGAGAGCGGGTGTCGGCCCCACGTTATGGACATTATAATGAATGCGTTCAACGCCAGGACGTTCATGCTCGAAGGGGGCGTTTGGACCGGCAATCGTGCCGTGACAGAGTTTATCGACTCCGACCCGTCAAAGTTCCGGTTCTGTGTCCACGCGACGGGATTCCTCGCTTCGACCTTCTTGGGCACGTAACGGCTCCCCCTGCCGGGCGTGAGATGCAGCCGCAAGATGATGCCTTTGAGATTATCTTCAAACTTACTTTTGCAATGGTCATGGCCGCTGATGCCAAAAGCTTTACCAACATCCGTCGCATGGCATAAGACGAGAAGGTCGTTTCTGTTGCAATGAAGTCATTGTCAGCTGGCATTGAAATGAAGCTAACTGAGTGGGGACCTTTTTTGTGGCCCTCCTTGCCGCGGATGAAGAGATCGCCTGGAATGCCAAAAGATCAGTCAAACTATCTTTCCATCGAATCTGCGGATCCATGTCATGCACAGAACACGTGCTTGGTACGTCTCAAAATACCCATTAATATTTCTGTCTGAGACAAAGCGCTCAGCGCTCAGCTGCGCTCGGAACTGCTCCGTCGCAACTCCTACGCTAGTACCCTTTCAAGACGCGAAAATTTTCGATATTTTAGAGCCCGTGACTCGCCAAGATCCCACATGTTACGTGGTCTCAAGTCGCTTTCTCAAAATCTTTTATGTATGCGGCCCTGGTGCGTGGTGCTCTAATGAACGGTGGATCGGAACGGTGACACCGAGTACTAACACCTCATTCTTGGTCGTTTTTGGAGACTCGTTATTGGTGGCGAAACATTCTTTCAACATCATTCGCTTTCTCAATCGTTTCAGTATTCGTACTGCTGTCGTTCTTACGTTCATCATCAGTTGATTCACTGAACAGCGGTCAAAACACGAATAATATTTCTGTCTGATACCAAGCGCTCAGCCCTCTGTCTGAACCGCTCGGTCGTGGGTCGGACGCTACCCCCTCAGGACACGACCGTTTTCGATGTTTCGGTGACTGTGACTCGCGAGTCGCGAAGCTGAGGTTCCCCGACGTCACGGCGCAGCAAGGCACTTTCTCACGCTCTTTTCTTACGTTGCCCCGGTGCGCAGCGCTCTCCTAAACAGTGGACGAACAAGAGAAGTGTGAGCAGGAAACACGTCATCCTTTGTCATTTTGGAGACCCGGTGGTGGTGGCGAAACATTGTTTGAACACCATTCGCTTTTCTCACTTATGTCGGTGTTCTTGTGCTTGCCAGGTCCCCCTTACGAACCCCGAAAGATGATCCAGCGAACAGCGGTCAACACAATATGAATACTGTCAGGAGGAAAGGAAGGTCGCATTTACTGTATTATCAACATTTTATTTGGGGCATCACCCACATAACCCAGATCAAGGTAGTCTTTTTATGTTCTTTCGCGACCACCGTTCTTGGAAGTCAGCTTCGTGAAAAGCGGTTATGGCGTAATCCTCTCCCACGAAGCCTCAAGCCTTGTTGACTTGATAGTGAAAGTGTCACTCGTTTTTTGAAGTTATCGGCGGGAGCAGGTTACGATCCCCTTATCACCGACAATTTAAGTTTCAACAGGAACACATACTACGCTCTTCCTCTCAGATTACCGATATGCAGTCATTCCACATGACGGGGAAGAAAGAGGAGGTAGGATCTCAGGTTTCTTCCTTTGAGATCCAGAGCCATGGCATTGCGACTTGTCTGTAATTGTTTTGAGAACTGTTTCCACTGTCTCGGAAACACTATGTTTACTCGGCTTCCTTGAGATCTTCCGTCTTCTTCTGGTGGTGACAAATTTAAGAGCCGTCTGACAGCGGAACTCACGCTTTTCATTTTTGGAGAAATGCGTTGCGACCTTGACGTTATAAGCCCGTGATTGACACCTTCTCAGGGCATGTCTTCCTTGGCCTTGGCGTGTAGTCATCACACCTCGCCCTACATTTCGCCAATTGTGGCAGTGCAAATGGGAGCAAAGCCCCATGCAGCGAAATTTAATGCTCTTCCAGACCGAACGATTTGAGGAACATACGTGAAGTTCCCGGCTATGTAGATCCGCCTACCCTTACCGCAAACTGAATAGTCCGAACACCCAAAAATTCCAAGTTGACTCTCCATGTCAGAAACTGCCGACATTTGCGATGGCTGTCCCAGCACCGCAGATCTCAGTTTTTTGGTTGTAAAAAAACTGTACCTGAGCGGTGATGCGACCTGTCTGTTTAGTGGAGGCACGAAACCTGCGGGTGTTGTGTCAGTTCCCCGCGCACCTCGGATGAGCGACACCCTTGCGACACAATCGGGGAGGTTCTCGCTAGAACCGTACGTCATGCCACGAGGTGCTGTCATTTCCTTTTTGTTGTACTCTGTGACTCGCGAAGCTCCCCCACGTCACGTGGTCGCAAGTCGCTTTCTCAAACCCATTCTGCCGTGCTGCTCAGCGCTCTACTGACTTTTGGACGGAACAGCGCACATTAAACGCCGAAACACGTCATTTTTGGTCGTTTTGGAGACACGGCGAAGGCGGCGGATTGCGGAACGTCCTTTGAGCATCGTTTTCGTTCTCACGTTTTTCAATACGTCTGGCTTGTTCAGTTATTTTAGACTAGTGTGCTTGAGTCCATCTTACTTACCCCCGAAGACGATTCTCTGAACAGCGGTGAAGACACGAAGCAGTGCTCCCAACTGCTCGTTCGCACGCCACCCTCTTAGGGCGCGGAGGTCGCGTTTACCATACTATCACCATTTTCTTTGGGCATCAAACAACCTACCCATATGATCATGGGCAGAAGGACAGTCTGCCGTCACTGTTGTTGTTACGCTTTTGCTGGACGCCGACTTCTTAACAGTCATCTTTGTGAAAGAAAGCGAACTCGGCGGCCGGCCATGGTGGCGCAATCATCTCCAACGAAAACTCGTTGACGAGACAGTGAAGGCATGATTCCTGTTACACTCCCTTTTGAAGTTATTGCGCTGAGGGGGGTGTGGTATCCCCATACCACCCACCTTTTTCAGTCTCAACATATCCAACAATCTTCCTCTAAGATTAGCGAAATGGAGTCATTCAACGTGAATGTGCGACGGCGCCGGTAGGAACGTCGGGTTTCTTCCTTTTTGACCCAGTCTCGCGCAAAGTGCCATTGTATTGCGACGCGTCCGTAAACCTTTTGTGGACTTGGTTTCACTGTCTCAAAAACACTCTATTTCCTCGAGCTCCTTGATCTTCTCGCTCTTCGTCTGGCGCTGTCAAACCTAAAAAGAGCATTCTGACACCGGACCTAACACTTTTCATTTTTGGAGAAAAGCGTTCGGGACCCTGTTTTTGGTTCTCCAAGTGGGACATTGATGGCTGTCCCAGAGCCGCAGATCTCATTTTTTTGAAATTAGAAAACAAGATAATAAGAAAAAACCTGTCCCTGAGCGGTGAGGCGACGTGCACTTGATGTGGAGGCACGAAACCTGCGATTTGTTGTGTCCGCAGTGTTCCCCGCAATCTCGCGTGGGCAACGCACGGCGTAGGAAATCGCGACTCGAGGGACCGAGCGAGGGAACGGCAGAGGGGTGCAAGGAATGGAGCAATGTTTGTCAAGGGTAGCAAATCGGAGTATCATGTTCTGCCGGCCACCCTCAAGGTTTGCAAACGCAAAGGGTCCAACTGTTGCTTCAATACTGGGAACATTCATTCTTACTTTCTTTTCATGTTTAGATTTACTATACATCCATTTTGCTTGTCAATTACAGGTCAAATGTCTGCCTACGACACTCTTATCAGGAGGGGATAATAACCCCGCATCAGGTACAGTCCATGTAAATACAAACGTTGTAGCCCGTCCCCCGCGCAATGCAGGTCCGGTGGTCCTCCAGGAGGAGGGCAATGAGGCCATTGGTCCGCGTGTTCCCTTGTCTTGAGGGGTTCCTAAAACGTAAAGTCTGGCCCCCTCCATTACCAGTGACCACCCCATCCCCCCTCAGCTCTACCTCGCATGGCGGACATCAAGCCCCCCTACCAGGAGTGGCAGACGTGGGACGACTCGCTGCTCCCGCAGACGCAGAACCAACTCGACTCCTCGCCTGCCTCCTTCGTATTTCAGGATCCGCGAGACTCGCTCATGTGGCAGCACGCACAGTCGCCCTACGGAGGTGTGCAGGATGTGCACTTCGCTGCGGTGTCTTCGCTGGGGACGCCTTTTAGCGCTGCGAACTCGGCGATCTCGGGGCAAGCATACAGTGCTTCGCAGACCGCAAACTTCGTTGGCACACCCGCAGTCTCTGCGGGCGCTCTTCCCAGCAACGGAGGACAGTCTGGATCGCAACCGGGCCGTGCTTCCAACCCCAATGATCCCTCTTCTATAGCTGCGAGGCACGCAAATTCCGGTCCTAACCCGTCAAGCACCCAACACAGCGCCAAGAGGACACACGCAAAGGCGAACAGTGCAACGGATGCGCACGGCTTGAGTGCCTCAGATTCCCCAGCGCGCCCGCCAAAGTCAGAAAGCCGCCGACGTGGCCAGTTGAATCGAAGCAACGTTGCTTGCGACCGGTGAGCTCATCCTCCCTCACTCTCTCTTCTCCTTTCCCACATTCAACCGCTTCACGTCACCCCATACCGTCATAACAGCTGCCACAAATCCAAAAAGAAATGCGACGGCAACCAACCCTGCTCCCTCTGCGTGCGCAACAGCCGCGACTGCACCTATTCCCCGCGCGAACCACGCAGACGCATCACACGCACAGACTACATCGCCGCACTGCGCGCGAGAGTACAGGAACTCGAGAGTATTGTCCAGGATTCGGGCCTGGGGAAGACGTTGCCGAATTTCACGGTTGGGTACTTGAGTGCCGATGTCAAGGCGGGCGATTTTGCAGACTTTGCGAGCGATAGTGAAGATGATGAGGTCCAGGGGCTGGATGAGTCGCGGCAGCTGGACTTTTCGAGAGGGTGGTCGTCGACCGGTGGGCCCCAAATACCGCAAGTGCAAGTGCAGGATCAGTCCACCGCCGAACAACCGTCGCACAGGCGTGCCATCAGTGCCTCAGCAGGCACTCTCTCGCCCCAACTCACCAAATCCGAACTCCGCAGCCAAAGCCAAACCTACGCCACCAGCGACGCCGGCTCTGGTGCCGAGGACACCACCGACAAACGCCGCCGCAAAGTTCCCGCCAACCGCGCCCGTTCCCCCGGTTCCGCCTCCTCCTCTACGGTGGCGCTCTCCCCTTCGCTCTCCTTTGCCACCCCGCCTCGCGAACCTTCCTCGCGCCCGGACCCCGACGCGACCCCCCCGCCCCCCGCACAAGCCGACCCCCTGACGCACGCGCTACATATCCGCGACACCACCAATTTCTTCCACCCGACTTCAAGAGCGCGGATGGGGGGTAGGGATAACATCGATACGCTCGATATCGCCGTGAATGAGTTCCTCGACGAGGAGGAGAAGTCGTCGTACGGGGGACCGTGGGCGACCGGATCCCCCGAGTCCGCCGGAACGGTCGGCACACCCGCGGCTGTCCCCGGCGCGGGCGCCGGCTCACCGCCCTCGGTGACCTCGTCCAAACAGGGCGCGCACGATCTCGATGACGACCCGGACGTGGTCGCGCTGACGACGGAGTTGGAACGGATGGGGATGAACCCGGGCAGGTTTAGTCTTGGTGTGATGAGACGGCTAGTTCCGGCGGAGGATCCCAGGTTGGATATCTTGGCGCTGTATTTTGATTTGATGTTGTATGTGATTGTGCATCCGGTGCGTACCCTTCCTTTTTTCCTTCCCGCCGTTGAATCAACCCCTCTAATGCTCCACTTCAACCGTTTCAGGGAACCTTCTACCGAACCCTGCACTGCCAATCCCCCCTCCTCATCAACGCCATGTACTGCGCCACGCTCGGCATCGCACGCGGATCCCCTGGAAGCCCCGAAGTCGCCGCGTCAGGTGACGCCGTGACCGTAGCGCGGTCGCATGAAGGGGAAAGGTTTTTCGGAAAGGCGAGACGGTTGCTCAGTTTGGCACTGGAGGAGCCGTGTTATGGGACCGTGATTGCGCTCAGTTTGATGAGTATTTATGCGACGGGGAGTGGGAGGGTGAATACGGGTTGGGTGAGTTGCTGACGGCAGGTTGGGTGTCGGCGTGGGTGCGGGATACTTATGCGTTTCCGTTCCCGTTACTCCCCGACGCCCCGACGCCCCGACGCAGATGTACTCCGGAATGGCCCTCCGCATGGTGATCGGCATGCGCTGGAACGAGCCCCAAACCCCAGACGCCATCGCCAAACTGTCCCCGCTCGAGTACGAAACCCGCAAGCGCGTGTGGTGGTACTGCTTCCTCTTCGACGCCGCCATGTCCGTCATTGCCGGGCGCACATCGTTCGTCAACCCCGACGAGCCCATGATTGATTACCCGGACGATGATTTGTGGAATTCGATGGATGATAATGGAACCCCCGTGTTGTGGCAGTTGGGACAGAAGAGTCCCGTCGGGAACTCGCTGCAGGCGACGCACATGTCCATGTGTAATAGGGAGATCGCCAAGGTGTACCACGTTTTTGCTCGGGTGGCCAAGTACGTGCGCTCAGAAAAGCCCCGGCGGACGGCGCTGGGCAAGGTGGACGATCGGCTGTCGGAGCTTGGGATGCAGCTCAAGACTTTGTGGACCGAGATCCCCGAGCGGACGAGAAGGGAGTTCGTACCGAGGAAGAGTGCGGACGAGAGGTTGGTGCATGATGATGTGAAGGAGTTCTCGGGGAATTCCGAGTTCCATTGGATGTTCCATTGTTCGTCGATTATGCTTCATCGGTGAGTTTCCTTTGTTGCGTACTCGTCCTTTTCGGGCCCCGGTTACTAACTTGGATTCCGACAGGCCCGAACGACTGATGCAAGACTTTGTGTGGCCGACAAGGGCATCGTTTGACGTGTGCACGTACTCGGTGAGTCGTTCAACGACCACGATGTATTGGATGACCATCATCTGATATTTCGCAATCAACTCGTCAAGGCGGAACGAATCACTACTATCCTCACTCGATGGCTCGAGGTGGAACCAAACTTACAACACATCATGGCCGCAATGACATATCCCATTTTTGAAGTGAGAGTAGATGCACATTTTGACCGTGTGGTCATTGTCCTCACAGTTTCCCGTCCCCTTCCAGGCCGGAATGGTTCACCTCGTGAACGCACTCGTCTCCTCCCTCATCCCTGCCACCTCTTCAAACGGAGTCTCCACCGAATCACCGAGTCAGGAGCTCATGTCCCGGTCACGCCACCACCTATCCATCACGGTTGAAGCACTCAACATTCTTCGACGGTATTTCGCCTCCGCGGAGGCCTACTATAATGTCCTCAAAACATCTGCCACCCAGAACGGTCTGGTCGCAGAGTTTATGGCTTCTTGAAGCCAATCTTTTGGAGCTGCGGAGAGTGTGCCGGGATTGTAATTGCATGTGTGAACCTCGTCTCATTTGGAAATTTTTGCATTCCGGGGAAGTTTCGGACTTCGCCCTTTCCCTTTTGCAGTGTACGTATTGGCTTGTATATAAGTTTTTTCAAATGCAAAGAAACCCTGTCGAAGCCTGGAGTACGCGTTTCAAACTCTTGTGTACAGATCGGTTACCGTAGTCCATCTTCTTACACATCTATCTTCCATCAATAAGAGTGTACCAATTGTTAATATTTAGCTCTAGATGTATCACTGTCAATATTGTCCAGCTTCTTACTCCTTCAAATGTCATTACGATGATGTCCTCGTATTTCACTTTTTCCGACCGAACACAAACACCTTCGTTTGAAAGGGGAACTCCACCAGTTCTTTCCCTTTCAAGTCTGGATGGGACCAAAGAAGGTTCTCGAGTGTTCGAGCGAATTTGTCTTTGTCCTCCTTGGGCAGAGCAGCCACATAACTGGCCGACATGTTTACGAACAAGAGTTTCTGGGGAGCCACTTTGAACATGTCAAAATGTCTTTGTACTCCTCAAGAGAGTAAAGGGAGAGTTCTCGAAGCATTGTCGCCACTTCAAGTCGTGGAACTGAGGTGGTGCATTGTCTGCCTCCAAGGAGATCAGCTTTTGAGTAACGTCCTGGACCCATCGGACGCTCGTGTCACGAACATTCCATACGAGTCCGATACGTCTACGAGGCTTCAGTATTCGATTGAACTCTCCGGGGGTCGTCCTATTGGCAAACCAATGGAAAGCTTGCGCCGATGTCATAGCGTCCATGGATGATTCAGCTAGCGGAATATTCTCTGCTTCCCCCTGCAGTACGGTTGCCCCAGGTACCTCTTCTGGAAGCTTTCTACGCATGGCGGCAACTGGTTCCACAGCCGTCACGTTTGCGCCAGCGCATACCAACAGTCTCCTGAACTTTTCCCGTCCCGGCACCAAGGTCAGCAATGCGAACACCCGGAGCAACAGTATCACCAGCTGCTCCGACGCCAAGTTCCGCCAGGAGCCAACGCAAAGCCGCGGTGGGGTACGAAGGTCTGGATGCCGCATAAATCCCCGCAGCGCGCGAGAATCCTGTCGCCGCGGTGGTGTGCATGCCGGAGACGTGCGGAACGAGAGATGGTGTGTTGGGAAGCATTAATCGACGTTTAATTCGAGAGGAAAGTGATGAAAAGAAAAGGGGACAGCATCTCTGAGCCACGGCTTCGGTCAGACGAAATTCGTGCATTCGTTCCATTCTATACATTAAATATCACACAGGGGACTGTGTGGATGCAGCTTCAGGCTCCTGTTTTGCCTGATCGTCAGATTCTGTGAAGTTCGAGATTGTTAATGGACGCACGCCACAATTAATACATAATTCGGACCCACCTGCCGTGACTATGACAGCATCCTCCGTATCGACCGGAAAAAGCTCCTCTCGAAGTCCGGGGAGTATCGGTGTCAGGACTCTCCACGTCGCCTCCCAAAGAACGGTGTGTTGAGCAGCTGCTTCGCTTGAGTGGAACATTCCTTGGGTGGAAACAACCAGAAGCATGTTTTTCAGAGACTCGCGTACGGCCTCACGCTATTTGGGTTGTATGGAAGAGTCAGGTCGGCGATGGGAGTACGACGAGATGGCGCAACGAAATCTCACCAAGTATTCTGTGTGGCCGGCGCCATCCAAAAACTTCAAGATATATTCCAAAATTCGAGTCCATAAGTGTTGGAGTTCGGACCACCGGGAAAGCTGCGGAAGGCTCTGGAGGAAAACTTTGGAGAGAAGCCCAACAGCGCGCATTCTCGTTTCATCCATTCCAGCAGGATCCATGCGAAACACCTCCAGCTTGAGGAGCTCATCCAAAAGAGGGAAAATGACGTTCTCGAAGCAATCGATCGAGTGTTCGCCGTATCCAAGCTCTGCTGAAAGAAGTAGGCGTTGAAGGTAAGTGAGACCGTGCTGTCGAATTTCGCGGGATGGATGATAGCACGATTGAGACAGTCCCGAGAGAATCGGTAGCCAGAATTCAAACCACGCTAAATAGATACAAAACTTGAGGACTCGTTCTTTCAACCGAATTCTTATGGTGCATGTACGACTCACCCCTTTCCTGGCTAAACTGGCCCTTGGAAACAAGTTCCGGGATCTGTGCATGAAGCATGTACAGTTTGTCGAGTGCGACAACTGCTCTTTCAACAGACTGCTGGACGGTTTCACTAAGGGTAATAGGTTATTGAACGCTTCCGGTGACACTTGCAGTCAAAATGCATCCAGAGTCCTTACGGTTTGACTATCTTCGTCCTTTGTTGACGCTGACTGCCCGATCTACCCCATCCTATCTGGTTGTTGGACTTGACGTGGTCTTCGTCGACCATGGATTGGGCGATGAGTGTTCCGGCAGAGGCTACGAAGCCGATCAGCAAATCGACAAACTCTCCAAAGTTTTCCGGAGTAACGTAGGAGGACACGTGTTCTCCTGTTCCCGACACGAGTATAGAAACTGCTTCAATTGCGTGTTGGGAAGCTTCAGGGTGGACGGTTCCAATTGAAAGTAAGTCCAGTGTCGGTTCAACCCAAGATGAGCCGCCACTGAAATGGTGGACATTAAGAACGCACATCCAGCTGCAATTGACGCATACAAAGGCCCACCTGATCCCCGACCGAATCAAGGCAACAATTCCTCTCATGATCTGCTCGACAACGGATGACATCAGGTCGGCTGGAAGACTTCGCAGAAGTTGTAGAACGCTTCCGATGTCATCGGCCATGTCCTCCTGCAGACAAAGAGACTGTCGCGATGGATCATTTCTTCGATTACAGCTCGCCAATCTCACCCGATGAACAAGACGGATTGCGAGTTGAAGAACTCCAATCGCAGCGCGCTCAGCCAACGCCGGGTGCAAAGAGCTTTCTGATAAAATGAAGGTCAGGTGGGTGAAAACGACTGGCCTGATGTTTCGAGACAAAGAGCTCGTATGAGTACAGAACGGCGAAGGAAAGTACAATCACTGGACCTTACCAAATGAGCTTGATTCGATCCCGATTCTGGATCGAAACTTTTACGATTACATTAAGGAAAAACGCGGAAGTCGGCCTGGCACGCGGCATTGTGGCAACGTTGCCACTCGAAGCTCGAGGCGCCACTTTCATAGAAAGGCCAGAATTCGTCTCCGACGTGTCGAGGGACGCTGGTGCGACTGATGTTGAACCGGGACTGATGAAGGAAAGCGAAACCAGAGTCTCGACCAGAATAACTAAACTTTCATCCTCAAGAAAACTATTTGGAGGGAAGTGCGACAGTGACCAACAGTAAAGCGAGACCAAGAAACAACTTAAGTTTACCCTGAATCGGCGAAAACTGCCTCAGTTTTGCATGCATTGATGCATGCTCGAGCAACTTGAACATCCAAGAGGTCCTCTTCGGTTAGTTGATCCGGGGTACTATCCTCTCCCGCAGGTCGAAGTGCAAGAATCTGGCCAAGGGCTGATAAAAGCCCGCCAGTAGACCTCTCTACCCGAGCAATATCCTTGCGTATATTTATATGTGATCAGTACGACAGAGGTTCAGACACCGTAATTAACATACCTGCTTCGGAGTTTGCACTTGGTGTATAACGGGAATCTCCAGAAACCCGTGGACAAAGTCCTCTGATGCAACCAGGCTATCCGGAAGTAAATCGTGAATGAAGAGATTACCCAGTGTTTCGAGAAGCTTTCGAGAGAAGAAACCTGCGGTTAAGACTCAGGGCGACAAGAATCTGAATTAGAACCCACGTTTTTCCACCCAGCACGGAGAACGTTCCCAAACTCCGTCGCCATACTGAACATCAACACTGCGGCAATCTGCCCTTTGATATTTCTCCCGAATTCGATGACCCATTTGTCGGACATTGGCCGAAGTTTTGGCGAAGCCGACGACGTGTCATCATGCAACGTCTGATTGAGTGAGCTTCGAGAAGATCGTGAAGCTCGCGCGGTGCTGGAGAAGGGACCTGGAACTTCATCTCGAAGAAGTCCAGTGCTCTTTGACAGATTCACAAAGATGGAATCGAGCACCTCCGGTACATGGAAATGAGAAGCAAGAACGGTGCAGTGGTGGAAGCCAAGTATTGCTTTCTGAAGGGTGACGTCATCCTCTGCACTGTCAAAGGCTAAATCAGGAGGCAATTCATCAGTCTTCGAGCAAATTGCACTGTGGAGACGTAGGTGCGCTTCACCCACCATATGATATAGCGGCAACAACAGGCGACCACGAGAGCAGGAAAAGATCCCTATCATATACGTTCGTCGTAGGGACGAGGATGATACCTGGTGTGGGAACAGCGACAATATTCGTGTGGCGGAAAAATTGGTGATCATAGGAAGATGTCTTACCACCAACCCGAGCACGTTTCTGAAGTTCCCTCCAAGCATATCCGAAACCAAGATCTCCTTCATGCTCTTCAGGCATAACAATCTCCCTAGCACGAACTTCATCATATATTGTCCTCTGCGACATCAGCATTAGAACAAAAGAGAAGTTCTAGCTTGATAGTCATAACATACCAGATACTCCGGCGAGAAATCCTTCCCATCATTCACACCACGAGTATTTCGCTTGAAATCGTCAAAAGTCATCCTACGCTAAAGAAATGAATAAGGAAACCATCAACATCGGGATATCATCAGTAACGACGACATACCCGAACTTGTGGGTTATGCTGATCGGTATTAAGCATGATAATTGAGTAACTCAGTACAAAGGTGGCATCCGGTGTTTCAACATCCAATGCCTTGCCCACTAATAGCGATTCGGAAACTAGGGTCGAGTGGTATTTTTCTGCAAAAGCATTCATGATACGTTCGATGAGTTGCGACTCGCCAGGAAGGCGGAATGCTTCCAGCATGACACGGAGGGCTTCATCGAGTCGTTTCTAGATCCATTTGAAAACGGCAAGCTTTAACAAAGTTCCGACACGTCGAGAGATCATGTTGTATTAACTTACCCCCACGAACTCGAATTCCGCAATAAACGCTTTGAGCACTTCGGCATTGGCAGGCTTGGAAAGAAAGTCACCCAAAGCTCTTTTACTAACTCGAGTGTTGTTTCGGAGGAGAGTCGCAAGATCCTTTGAATGATTTTCGGTGCTCAGGAAATCATGCGCTGAAAGTATGTTTGCTTTTGGCAGGGCATGTGAGATAGTTAAAAAAGAACTCACATTTCCAAAATGCAACACCGTCTTTGGGGGTCACATTAAAAAGATCCGCTCCCTTATCTAGGAGCTTCTTGCGGGCCTTTAGCTGTGGTAAGACGGATACATCCGCCACCTCCCCATGATCCTATTTCAAAAATTGTATTTTAGTTTCCTGATATATTGCCAAGCGAAGGGGCCATGTCCCACCGTACCGTGAAATGATTGACTCGCTCATTCATCATACCGATCCGACGGACTAGGGAGCTCAGGAAAAGTATGAGAGCTTCAATGCATAGAATCTGGTGTGTCAAAGAGGTGACAGGTCCACCAGGGGTTGCGTCTGGGAATGAATGCTGCAAGCTGATTGAACAAGAATCCCGAGACGCGCTTTATCGTTCCACCCAAGAAACTCACCTTAGCTAAAAACTTGATAACGTCCTCAAACGGGTGGTTGGGGGAATACAAATCGCAGTCGAAGTTCAAGTAGAGCTCCGAGAAGAACGTTGGAAGGCGCGCGTACTTCCGCGATGAACTGAATATGGGTAACAAGGTGTATCAAAATGGTTCAATGGATCATACCTGGACAAATGATTCCAAAATGAGCTCTCGAACTTCTCCTGTAATGGGCCAGCGGGTCGGCGCCATTCTCCTGTCACCAGTCACTTCAGCTGCAGGCGTGCTGACAGTGGATTGGCGACCCGCGGACTGACCCCATTCTCCGACGTCCCAGCCCACGACTCCCGATTCGCATTGATTCATTAGGAAATCAAGAAGAAAGCTCCATTGAACTTTCAGTTCCGATCTGGCGAAGGTAAACAACGAGCCAGCGCAACGCAACGCCGACTGCAAGAGAGTCAGCTGGACTGAAGTTGGAGGATTGGCAAATGTGAGAGTCTCCATTCGGAGGATTGAGAAGAGGTGACGGCATAAATCGTCCGAAATAAGGGACGCTAAAGCAATGTGCATCGCGAGATCCGGATAAACGTCCAATGGATCTAACATTGAATGTGATTCCGCCGATCCAGAGCCAGGGGCAACAATCGATGCTGGCGCCTCTGGCAAACTTTCGGGGACTACACTTCCACCAGCAGATTCCGTCTGATGACGCGTGCCGGCACTGATATTTTCCGCTGGTTGGTCGACTGATGTCGCAGGAGTAGGGTCCAATGACTCTTTTGGTGTCCGAGTAAGGAATGCGATCCTCTCCCGCATTCGCGATGACCATTTATCCGCCTGTCTACCCCAATTGATCCACTCTCCAATGCTGTCACCAGCAACCTCAAAAGCTGTTGTCAAAAGTCCGAGTGCAACGACTCGATGAACCGAGTCTGTGTGCTGTCGATTCTTTACGTCGATCAAGGACACCAACGCTCGCATTGTCTCCAAGGCCGAAGGTAACGAAAATGGACGAAAAGAGTCACTGACTGGAGAAACTGGAGTCGATACAGCAGAAGTTGGGTGCTTTAATTGGGAGTTCCGTCTCGAAGAAGCCGCTTGCTCGACACCAGAATTGGTCACTGATTCCGAAGAAGGATTCGAAGATTCATGCCCGTGGTCTACATTGACGGGGGAGCTCTGAGTAGTGGCGTCATCCACCGTTACAGAACCACTCCTGGTACGTTGGTCTGATACTGAAATCACCCCATCAAGCGCACCGGCTCCGACCGTGACGACACCCTGAGATGCGCCGACATCAATAACTGCTGGCGCAATTGTTGGCGTTTCTGCGGATGGGTCACTGATGACGTGGAGGGTTAGATGAGCGGAGGCTGAATGTTGGTGACGGGGTGCTCGGCCCGCTCCCCCCTTTGGAACTTCAGTATTATGTCGTGAAGCTGAGTTCAGCTCATCCTTTGCATGCTTTTCAATTTGCTCTTCCATAGCTTCAAATTCGGGTGTATAGGAAGGAAGGTCTTCACGAATTCTGTGAGTCAAGGAAGGTAGTTATCAAGCTGAATGTATGGGGTGATGACGTGACAACGAGTCCCTACCGCTCAAACAAAAGTCTAACGAGAGCAGAAAGAGTGTGTTCTGCTGAGCGTCTCAGGATTTCTGAAAGAACACGCCCATAAGAAATTCAAACGTCATACCAACAGATTCTCGTTCTGCTTGCGAGTCTCACCACCCACGCGTCCTTGGAAACACATCCCAAACGCCGCTTCAACACATTCGCAAGCTCCCCTGTCGTCAATCCCACGCCGACCTGCATCACTCTGGACGACAGTTCGCAGAAGTCTCAGAATACGGGATAGGACGACTTCATCGGCCACTGCATCAGTGGCCTCAAACTTGCAGTGTGTCACAGAGTGAACCAGAGCGCTCATCGCGTCGGGTAAGGAAGCGTGGGTGGGATCTTTGTTGAAATGCGGGAATTGTGAGCCGGCGATTGTTACGGGGAGTGTGGATGAAGCGCTTTGGACTCACCAATTATCTCGTACTCAATAAAGTGCTCAACTGATCCAAGTGCTACACCAGTGATGGGGCCGGTAGTTTCACCTGACCGGATCACTTCAAGGAAAGGATACAGAAGGATGACGGGGTCCAAATCCGTAAAGTCTGATACAAAGTAGAAAGCGTTGTGGATGTCTTCATGGCACCGAAAGACATGAATAACTCACTATGAACGGTGGTCAACCAGCGACGAAGCCGAAAGAAGTTATGTAGTAGTGTCTCCTACACAAAACATAAGCCCAAAGCGACAAAAGAGGTTGCTTTGTCCCGACACACACCTCGGACGTTTCTTCCGTTAGAATCCGCTCGTTTTGGTATATCAGTGCACTCTTTGGCGACGCAGCTGTTGCTTCAAAACCCCTCCCCATGCTTTCAGCATTCGTTTTCGAGGGAATCGCTGCTTCCGAAGGGCCCATTGCGTTCTCTTCCAAAGGAGGCTTCGGAGTATGTGGTGCTTCACCGATTTGTGGAGAACGGGCCTGATGCTGGTCGTCGCCCGTCCAGTGGATGTGCGAGCCCGAAAGGAGGAGTTCAACATCCACTTCTTCCGAGGGTCTCATGATGTTTTCGTAGTGCTCGAAGTTGAACTGGAAGTTTGCTGCCGAGAAACCTCCACGCTCTGTCAAACTTCTCCCCTCTGATCGATCCCCACCACCGGAGAGGCTCCAGCGCTGATTCCTCCGCATTGCCGCAACCACATTTATCACTTCGGCGTGAATGATGTGTCTCCATTGGTCCCGAGAAACTCCAGTCGGTAAAATGACGCTCTTGGGACCATCGTTTGACACGACATTCATCGAGAGGGGTGGGAAAGGAGCACAAGAAAGCGAGAACCAATCAGGAAATTGTAATCGACGGGCGGGGGTCGGTTGATTGCACAAAAGACTCGATAGTTTTTGGATTGCAATTCCCAGGTGGGGTGGTTGCACTGCACACTTGCAAATAGCGAATCACCAGATGACACGACAAGCTGGCGTTCTTATTGAAATTGAATACATGCTTATAAAGGGAAATTTCCATTCAAGCAAGGCCTCACTGACCAACCGGGGTAGAGAAACGCAAGGATACTTTAGGCACTCTTCGAGTCGCAACTCTTCACATAATATAAGCCAAAGACAAGAAAACAGAAAAAAGGGCCAATGTCACGTCTTCCTTACGCAGAAACCGCCAACTGACACTCCAGTGCGATTTCCAGCTGATCACGAAGGGATGGCGTTTCGAGTTGCAGGTGCAGGTTCGGGGGCAGACATGATGACCCACTCATACCAATGACCCTTTGCTGGCACTTGCCGTAGTTCGGGCCAGTCCACGGCCCAAAAACAATCGCTGAAACAGACGGGCAAGGGCTTGACGAACTCCATGAAGGCAAGCTCTGAGGGAATGTAGTCATCGCTGATATACTCTGTCCTTCGTCGTATGGTCCACTGAAATTCGGCTTTGAAGCCGACTTCGATTTTGTGAAGCCGTGGAAAAGCCCCGCGCTTGATTGCTGCAACAAGACTATCGAAGACTTCAGGGTGGATGAGTAGGAGAGATCCCATCAGGAGTGTTTCCAAGTTTTTGTGTTGCCAGTTGCTTCTCCCAGATGTAGAATTAAAGCACTGACCGTGCTCCCAGGCGCTATCATCTTGCATTTGAAGGATTATTTCTTTCGCGCTGGGAAAGAGGAGGATTGTTGATAGCGGTTCCCGTGGATCATCGAACTAGAATTCAGTTGCAGGAAGAGCTTTCATGAGCTAGGAATGGGATGAAAGGCATCAAGTTGAACTTGCAGCGGAGGAATTAGCCATCGAAATGGTTTCACCTCTTGCGTTGACTCAATTGGTCAGGTAGGTCCTTTTTGAAGTCCCAACCAGAGAAGTCTAAGGTGGTCACCTCAAGGCAGATCGCCAATTCCAGGACCCGATTTATCGACATTGTTTCCGCCACCCTGAGAAAGGGAAACTTCGTCCTCCCAAATGGCAGCACATGCCGCAGCGCCTCTCTAATCATTTCGGCGACTTCGTGGCATGTCATTCCATCAAAGTCGAATTGGTACACCACCAAGATGGGCGAAGGCCAACGTATTATATAAGAGCAGCAAGGCGTGCCCGCGTCAGGTCCATCGGGAGGCGTGTAAAGCTGTAGGATGGAATCCCGTACGGCAGAGATGGTCATCATCGCGTCGTCTTCTTCCAAGGGGTTTACATCCTTGCCACCTCTTCCAATCATAAAAGGCCACATTACAATCAGTCTCTTCGTGCTCGACGCCAGCAAGGACATTTACGGTGGTAGCTTATAGAAGGGAAGCAGTCAATACCGACCATTTGCCATGGCGCCGATCATTCAAACACCTTTCAATATATCACATTGAATCGCCCGAAAGCGACGGAAAACGCGCGGTATGAGGGTAAAGAAAGCTCTTCTATCGAGGAGTTGGACCAAGGTGCGCTGCAGGACCTCGTTTGGCAAGTGTTCCATGAGTGTTGTTGGGAACAATACTCCGGCAGATCAACGGCAAAATACTTCCACCCCAACGGATTCAATTCGAAAGAATCCCCCCGCAATCATGACGAAATCAATGAATTCACTGTTCAACAGACCAGAGCCAAAGTCCGGGCTGCAGCGATATCGTCTTCTGTCCAAGAACTGCGGTGAGGCACTGTCGGAAGGTGTTGTCGATCAGCGACCGGATGTGAAACAACATCGATGCCTTTCAGCTCTTCGTGTTTCACCTCTTTGTCTTGGGGGGATGGTAAGTTCAAGTGATGGCTGATGTTCTGCTTCTTACTGTCGACGTGCCATCGCCAAACAGAACTTTGGCAACAACTGGGCCGACTGGATGGGCCCTTGCGATAAAGCAACGACTTTTGAGATTCTCGATGAGTACTATAGACTGGGCGGCAATTTCATCGATACTGGTGAGCGTTGATTCGTATCGTAATCCATCGTCTGCAATGCTTGACTATCGCGCTCGCAGCCGTAAACTATCAAGGCGGGCAGAGCGAAGAATGGATCGGAGAATGGATTCGCGAACGGAAAATACCAAGAGAGGACGTTCGTACATGCACCATCCATCCTTAATTTCACGTCTTCGTGTGGATGATCGACTCCCGTCAAAAATCCTCGCAAAATTGTCAACGAAACCATGAATAGCTCGTGATAGCGACAAAGTTCTCAATACCTCCCAGACCCGGCGTCGCCAATCTCGGTGGAAATTCCAAGAAGAGCATGGTGAGGCTGATTTCGACAGCTCCGCGCGCCAATCAAAGTCAACTGAGACGCAGATATGTTTGAATGAAAGGTGTCGTGCCTCGAAATGTCTTTGAAGCGACTTGGAGTCTCCTACATAGAGTGGGCACAATCGTGTCAAATAGTTGTTCTTAATATTCGATCCGTTGATCAAACGTGAATGACCACACCAGCTTGTATTACGTACACTACTGGGATTGTGAGTGGCATACCTCGGGGACGGGTGGCGTGTGGGGGGTTGGGGAATGTGCAATGTTTCGATTCAGCTGTACTTACTACTGCTGGACCTACTCAGATATGACATCACCACACGAGCTGATGAGGAGTCTCGACGACTTTGTTCGGCAAGGATTGATTTTGTTCCCCGCGATAAGTGATACCCCAGCTTGGGTAGGTGAGTCAAGGACTAATGCATGCTCGAGGTGGCGTCGAGGGCTCAAAGTGTCGACTTCATGGGGGAAGTTTCCAGATTGAACACATACGCTGAAGATCACGGGCTCAGTCGATTCGTGTTGTACCAAGGAATGGTGAGTGCAACCTTGTCTTTGGCGTTGTCCAATATTAACATGTAACCGTACCGCTGAAACGCCCAAATAGTACAACTTCAGTTCGCGGGATATGGATCGAGACATCTTTCCCATGTGCAAAGAGATGGGAATCGGCGTAATTCCTTGGGCGAGTGAGTTGGTCTGAGCCTGCTTTGGGGTTGATGGGGCATTGAAACATCATCACCAACTTTCATGGTAGTTCTGGGCCGGGGAAAGTTTACTGGTGTGTAACTACCTCTGCCACGCGATCTTCACCATAGACGTCCTCCCCTTCCAGGAAAATACAGCAAAGAAAACCCCGGAAACCGCCCAACCTCCACCTCCCACCGCCCCCAAACATTCGACAACAAGGATTGGCGCATCCTCGAAGTCCTCGACGCCGTCGCGCGAAAGCACGAATGCTCCGTCGGGAACGTCACACTTGCCTGGGCTCTCGCGAAATCGGACGTGCCCAGCGTGCTCATGGGGTGTAGGACGCTGGAGCAGCTGAGGGAGAATGTCAGGGCGTTGGAGGTTGAGCTGGATGAGACGGATTTGATGGAGCTTGATCAGGTACGTCCTTTGTTGCTTATGTGGCTCTTTGATCAGACGTCATAGTCACACTTACCGATGGGTAATGTAATATTTCGGCTCGCATAGACTTCATGTTTTGATCTCGGATTCCCGCACACCTTTCTGGGCGGTACAACTTCACAGGGTGAGTTCCAAATGCAACTCACTGGACGTCTCAAATCCTCATGGCAGCTCTTCTTTGTTCTTGAAAGCTGTATCGTGGATTCGACCTGTTGGTATTATAGAGCAGAACTTTTAGATCGTGCAGTTGTTACGTACTGTACTATGTCAAGGGTCAACACGTCACGTCTAGCAGTGGGAAATTATATCGAGGATTCGCTCCTCTGCTATTGACACGCAAACCATATCACTACCAGTAACCATTTGAATGGACTGAGAACTCTTCGCTCAGTGGTGACGAACTGACGATGGATGTGGCGTGCGGGTATTTTGATGGATACATTAACATCTGAAAAAACTTTGGATTAATGGTACAAATGAGTGTCATTAGACAGAGCGAGCAAAAACGGTGAACCGCAAAGTATGGAAAGGCGGGATGCAACCACATCACTGCTGTTGCAGGCTGTCAACGCCGCTCTGAGCGACACATAACGACTATACGTTCGCACAGAATAGAGTTTCAAGACCGGCCAGGGACATTTGGATGATTCTTATGATGGGAAATTGATAAGAGATGATGTGGTGAACTTACTTGGCCGGCACTCGCAGACAGCATTCTCCACGTTCTTCTCGGAAGCTCATAACGTCCAAGGCCATCCCACTGCCAAGCACGCCGAATGACTCCTGTACGGCGGAATGGACAGCAGCCTGGTAAAACGCTTCGGTGAGGAGTTTTGGCGGTTCGAAGACACAGAGTGATCGACCGTCACGGACGAGTCGGTCACGAATCAACTTCAGTCACGGCTCTTGTGCAGTCAGAAGTCGTCCAGGACTCACAGCTGCACGACTATGTACATTTAGTCTGGTGGCCCCAGAGTGATTCTCCGCAGCGATGACGTGGACTCGTTGGCAGTTTGTCGCCGCTTGCGTTTTTCCCACGACGGATCGTCCGTTGACTCGTGCTGCATCGTGTGGGGGTGTAGGGAGAGTGGCAGTCTGTGGTCTTGGAGACCAAAGCAGCATTTCTTTTTTTTTCTGATAGAGGTGAAGAACAACCAGTCTACTTCGAAATAGCTATGTGTCGCGTCCAAAAAGAGTTGCTTAGCCCGCCGACAGTGGCGCGCCTTGTCTGTACGTCTACAAACATTCATGATGTCACAACGCATGTATTTGGACACGGACACACTTTCTACAGCACAGGAGAACATCGAAAAGAGTTATGAGGGCAGGCAATATCCCGGGGAGTCCTCCCCAGTGTTACCAAAACACAGTTTGCAAACGCTGTGGAACCTCCATGCTAAAGCGCCGTATTGCAGTTGAAACGAAAACAATCCAATCACTGGTGACAGCGCGTCCATGTGTGTGGCGTCCAAAACGCAAGCAACAGCCCACATTGGGATGCGGGTGCAGCCTTTCGACGGTGATTTGGCAGAACGCACAGGTAAGCTCTTCTTCCGTTTTTGGGGTCCCCACCCTCTCTCGTTTTCCCCTTGCCTATTGTGATCCCTGGACACGATGGAGGAGACGGCCCTGCCACTGTTCAGTTAACGGGACCGTTCACCCGTATCAAAGGAGTGTACGGGAATCGTTGCAGCGATAACTGCGCGATACTCAGTTATCTTAACAATGAAGTGAAAGGGCGAAATTGACGTTGCCACATACAAGACCCGCTTGACACAAAGTGCGTCTTCGCAGCATGTCCAAGCAGTAGAAAAGTGCGCTGGCTCGAGGTCTCCTGAAAGAGCACCGACGAGTCGCAAGGGCCGGGTACTGGAGGTTAACGTCCAAATAAAATATTAGTCAAAGCAGCGGGCCGTGCAAGTGTTTGGCCGTTGTATTGCATAATATCATGACATCACCACAAGTACCAAACGACCCTCCAAACGGGAGGGCCACCTGTACTGGAGACGTCCAAAACAAAAAGAGCAGAGTGAGTCAAAGCCCAGTGGTGATGTTCAGGTGAGGGCCCGAACTCCCCTACTCGTCCGATGAACTTTTTGACGATTATGACGCATCCCAGGTGGTGGTCGTCTGCAGCACATTCGGGTCTGGGCCCTGGGGCATGGAGGTCAGGGGTTTGGTTTCAACGTCGACATTTTTGAGCTCTGTTTTGGTTTTAACACAAGACCATTGGATAAGATGTACGCAAGACTCTGAATTCAAATTATCGCTCAATTCAACATAGTGGACAAGCTCTAAAAATCAATTCAAAGAGTGGCGGACATACTTTCAGGACATCTTCCAACCCTGGCTACCGTTCCCCAGCTCCTCAGTCCCCCGAGATGACTACCACACGGCTGCACATGCCCCGTCGGCAGCATATTCCTCGACTTCGGGTAGGGCCCCCCGCCAACCCACCAGCCCAACCCTCTCTACGCCAGCGCCGCCGCCGGACTCGGAGGTCCCGCCACATCCCTTACAGTACGTGACGACGAAGGTGCGGTGTGCGCGCCTGTCTCGTGCAATGCTGAAGGAGAGACTCGAACCGGGTGGTTGTATGGGGTTGTGTTGAGGGTGTGGGTGCGGATGCGGGTGGGAAGGGGAAGGATGCTGGTAGGAAGGACGGTGGGCCGGACGTGAGGAAAGAGATGGGGAAGTTACCAAATCATATATCTCTTTTACGACGTGGATGGAAACGGAGATTTATTGATACATAAAGATCCAGAGTACGACAATTACATCAAAGAAATATGCACTGAAGTTATTTATTAAGACACTTTTAGCGGAGATGCGTCCTTAACTGACAGGCACTGCGTACAGAAGGCATTTACGAAGGTTGTTCCGGTAGCAGCAGGCGCGCTCGTCGTCAGCCAGAAGAAATGATATCGGATGGTACATTGCTCTATTCGCAAACATAATAGTTTTTCATATCAAAAATTATCAAGTTGTACCCCCCTTTGTAAAGTCCAATCATCAACGCTTTGTTTTGCATACTAGCAATTGTCACAGCGATAGTAGATGTTCCGATGTTTGCATCGATCAAAGGCTGTAGAATTCCGTCTCGCAGTTGGAAATAAACGCTTGATGGGACCTCCTAGATCGGTGAGTACGCTTTGCATTTCGTGAGAACTTATCGTACGCTCTTTCCCCTACAACACCACCCAAGCTTCAGCTATTTCCTTCGACCCCACCCGATGATAACGTGGCGCGATCGAGATGTCGTTGGCGCCCAAACCATCGGATACAGATGTTTGCTCCGACGGGAAGTTGCATCAAGTACGAGGAGGACGAGTACGAAGATAGGTGATATTGATGTATTGGCGTAACAAAGGTACATTTGATAATGCGATGTGCGATCGTGGGGGAGTCGAAAGAGAGGAATTAGGAAAGTGGGAAAGCAGTGACGCCAATTGTTTTATCAGACCAGCGATCTCATGCAGGGTCAACGCGGACAGTGTTGGGAAAAGATTTGGGATAGGAACAAGTGCGCAGGAAGCGCGTCGAACGTCTGATAAATGGCTAGGACGCAGGGGTTCTTGGCTGTGCGACAACGGCGGGAGTTGTCAGAAAGCGAGTGTGCGCTCCAAGGTGATCGTCGGGAAGGTGAGGAATTGTGCCGACGCGAACGCGCTGGATTTTGGGCGGAAGACTTCGGATGGCGGACGTGGTCTAGAGTGCAAGACGGGGGACGTTGGTGGAGGAAGGAGATGACGCTGGCTTTGGTGATCGAGATGTCCCAGTCGTGGAGTCTGAAAGTATTGAAGGGGGGAGGGGGGGAGGGAGGGGGAAGTGATAGAACAGCGTGGTGCTTAGTGAGGAAGTGAGTACCAAGGAGAACAGGTGGGGCAAAGCTGAGGCCGACATTGAAAGTAGCGGGGGAGCTTGGTCAGGTCTTTGGTAGGAGGTACTAGAACGGGCTATGGCGCTAACGGATACTAGCAAAGACGAAACTGTTGCGGATGAAGAAGCAGGTGCTCCTGCCATAAAGAAGCTGAAGAAGCAGTTCTGCTTTGACAAGGATGGCATTCATGACCTTCATTTGGCCCACACTGTTCTGAAGACTTGGATAAAGCCATGAATGAGCGAGTTGAGGGAGTATTATTTCTTACACCAGCAAGTTGCAAGTCTTTTTTGGAACACTAATAAGTAACCTTGAAAACTCGTTCGCTCAGGTATTTACCTGTGGCCACCGTGGACTCCGAACGGCAAAACACAAACTGCGGGCACCTTTTGTGGCCATCTTAATTAGCAATATATAAACATTTGTAAACGTCCCGATTTAGTACCTAAAAGCTATCTGCTTCACCAGACACTTCTCTCTTGTGTGTATGCTCAGAGCTTGCGAGAGGACTTGCCTGGCACTCTTGGTCACACACTCACAACTGGCAATTCGATGCACTTATCTCTCACAGGCACATATCAGACTCGTACGTGGCACCCCTACTGCATCCCCTGACAGTCCACATTTTCCTGCCCCTTTCATTACGCAATTGCCCCACCCTACCCACAAAATATGGCCGATTCCGTCTCAGTGGACACATCTGACAGTGAAATGCAAAAACTGGCCAGCTGGATGGATTGCGTGACTACAGGCCACAAGTCAGTGTGCGGCACTTGGTTTCTTGGGTGTTCAGAGATGGACACTTCAAGAAACAGGCAAATGGCAATCATGTTCATGCAATCTGCATGCATGTGGGGAAAAACGGATGCAAGGGATAGTGTTCTGACTCATTGAGCCAAGCAGGGTACAAAGGTGGCTCAGCTCGGCTCAGACTGACAGAAGCCCAGTCTTGCTCAGACTTGGACTTGGACTTGTCCAGCTTGGCTCTGACCCAGAATTGGACTTGTCTGACTCAGCTCAGACTTGGACTCGGACTCAATGGCATGGCTTGGACTCAGAATTGGCTCGGTTTTAAGTATTATTTCAAATAGTAAATTTAAACTTCACAATTTTCTATTCCACCATAATCTTAAACACATTACTTTCCTAATTGTCTCTGCACTCATTGCCCCACTCCTCTTTGCCACCAACTACCTACGTCCTGAAAACTCCTGTTCCATGGCCACACTTGATCCCAGGATGGTGAGGTAGTCCCATGCTACCCAAGCAAGGTGTGTTTATCGATGGTGATGTGTTGGTGCAATAGAACAAAGTCAAGAACCAAAACAGCATCACTCACCTTCCCCCACTCCAAGGGATCCACCATGACAGACTGGACTCCCTCTGAAAGGTATTGGGAGAGCTTGTCACTGTCACCAACCCTTGTCCATGTGGTCCCACTGTCCATCATATGCTGGAGGAACTCATCCTCCAGTTCCATTGTTTTGTCCTGCTGCCCCCTCCCTCTCCCAAATACTCATAGAATACATCCGTGACCTGGTTGTCACCCATTCCGCCCACTTGTGCCTCTTGAAGTACAACATCTTGATATAAAACAACAACAAATGTTAGTACTAACAGTTTCTGACATTAACTACAGCAATCAATGCCTAAATTCAAAAAAACATGCAAGTATGCACTTACCCATTCTGACCATGTAGCATGCACTGTCCCAAGCTGTGTAGTAATCCCGCAGCTTCCCAAATGCTGTGTCCCTTGCTTCCTGCATCAAGTTATTAGTGAACAATTCCAGCTTGTCCTTTAGGAAGTTGAAGATGGGGATGACAGACCCCAATGTTGGTCACTTGTGTCACCATAGCTTCAGGTGACATCCATTGACATGTATTCATAGTGTGAGGTGTTAGGTGCTGTGCCACTACTGTGACCACGGGTTTAGATGTGCACACCTGCAGGACGTGCCCTAAGTTTGGCATCACGTTCCTGCAGGTGAGTTCCATGATCACACATACACGTTCCTTCAGATTACAGGCTCGTGCAGCTCACCTAGGTTGTGTACCATCCACCCCTTGTTCAAGCTCCACTGGATTCAAGAACAGGACTGGGAGGTGCAATTTGTTGCGTGGGCGCATGAAGGGTGCAACAGGAACTGGATGCTGCATTGGAAGGACTGGACTCGGAACCAGCAACCAACAAGGAAAACATAAGGACAACAATTTTGATGTATACTTTTATGGTGAGCACACACAAGAGGGAGAGCTGCAGTGTTATTTAGTGGACCCTAAGAGGGCAAAGGAGCAGGATGTGCTGGAGTACTGGAGATTGCAGATGGACCCCCCAGGCCTCCAGCATATAGTCTGGGGGATAATGGCAATTCCTGGAAGTAGTGTGGAGTCAGAGAGAATGTTTTCTGCTTCTAAGGAAGTGATTGGGGACAAGAGAAGCAGACTTGGACCAGTGATGATTAGAGATTTAATTAGGCTTAAGAAGTGGAAGCAACACTTCCCAGAACTAGCATGTAAATAATATGTGAAATATTTCCTGACAAAGGTTTCAGTATTGGACGGTCTGGCAAAAATATGGCAAATTCTTGTACTTTAGCCAAGCAAGTTTGCAAGTTTGCATTTAGAATAGACTCATACTCATGAGTTGACAATATATTTAAATTACAAGTTGTGAGTTAACTACAAATTGAGTGAGTAACTCACCCATTCATGGCTTTAGACTTGGACATGGGAAGTGGGGAGGATCGCAAGGCATGAGACCATTTATGCAGCATGGGAAGCTGCCATTGAGGCAGCAAGAGCTCTACACTTACTGAGGCAAAAGGAAGGGAAGGTGTAAGTTCAGTTGACGTGGGACGGATTGGTGTACTCCACTGCCCAACAACACTTCAAGAATCTTGTTGCCAACTACAGGAGTTGCCAGGCGCCTAGCTAGAAGGAGTTGGGTGTGAATGAACCAGAGCAGAATAAGCTTGACCAGGTTCTGCTGTCCAGTGAGTTTTTGTTATTGGTGACTTGAAACAAAGGCTGCTGCAAACAAGGTAGATGCCACAAAGAAGTTGCACTAAGAGGGGAATGCAATCAGTGAGTGGACTTCGAAGGCACATATCTCCACCAGACTGTACCTGAACCTCTGTTTTCAATGCGCTGTTTGTTAGATAAGTCATCCAAGAGGTTAGGTTGCACATCTCTCAGTGAAGAAAGTAATGATGACTTCCTAGGTGATATAGATGACATGGCAAGTACTGCATCAACCTCCAAGCATGCAGCCAAGAAGGGCAGTACTGCAGCAACAGTTGTCACAGGGACTGGCAAGTTGTATGAGGGGACTAATCAGGTAAGCATGGCCCAGATGTGATTGCAGCCACCTCCCTCAAGCTTTGAAAGATGTGTTTGCACCACAATGAGAGGAAGCTGGAGTTGGAAAAGGAGAGGTGGGAGTTCAACAACAAGGAGAGATGGAAGGTAATTGTCACCCAGCCTGCTGGGTGACAGCCACTTACATGGCTGTGAGGGGCGGAGTGTGGCACAGCACGGATAGGGGCTGAGTGTGTGGCACAGTGCAGTTAAGGCAAGGCACCTTAGGCAGCACAGCAAGGAACAGTTCCATAGTTTATATACTCTCCCCTGCAGGACACAGCCCACATTTGGCATTGTGGTCCTGCAGGTGAGACTATGTCACACCTACTATGTATGCTTTGTGTCACTCATATATGATCATGGTCCTGCAGCACACAGGCCTCACGGAGCACCCCTAGGTTGGGTAGCAGTAATGGTGGATTGGGATAAACAGGATTGTGATCAACAGGACCAACACTCAACAGCATACTATGGATGAGTGGATCATGTTTTTATTGGAGAAGTTAGTTGGGCCTAAATAGCCTTGTTTAGGGAGAATGTGACAGGCATAAATGAATAATATGCAATTGAAGTGACATCAGATATTTGTGATGGGCCCGTTCATAATTAAACACCACAAAAACGTTTACTCAGCATCAGCAGGTATATGTAAATATTCCTCTGAGCCAGGGGGCTCCAACATAAAATTTTTGGATACTTGGTGACCATAAATACATGTATGGCAGTTAGAGAGAAGTACTGCGGCAACGTAATACAACCCTACTGGTGATAAACCAATTTTCAGGGTTGGAGCAAAGTCCAGATAGGCACATTGGCTGCAAGCCTTGGCAAATCCCCACTCAACAGCAATCCTGATCTTTGCCATTGCAGTGTTGAACTCCTGTTCTGCTTGTGTGAGGTACCCATGATATGCAGCAATAACTCCAAGGGCACTGAGGTATGCTGGGTCCCTGTAGACATAGATACAGTGGTTGCTAGTGTCAAAGGCTGCTTCAACATCTCAATCAGAAAGCAGAGAAGAAAAACCAAACATCACACACCTTTGTTTTGCAAAATATCTTCCATGCCACTTATCCTCCAGGTGCTCACATTGTGGTACAGGGCAACAAAGGGACCTGTCATGTACCTAATCCCATCTGGAGAGATGATTGATGTGTACTTCAGTCTGTGCATCCATTTGTGCCTGTTGTAATACATCCTCCGTTTCAACTCTGGTTGTGTAATTTCCTTTACAGTCCTGTCAACGAACCCAAAAAAATTTTTGAGTGGGCTCTGCAATCCACAATTGCACAACAGAAAAGGTCAGCTTGGCCTAAGTGAGACATTGTGGATGCCATTTAAGAAGCACCCTGAACTCTTCCATAAGATGATTGATCACCCAGTAAACTATACAGGACAATTGGTCAATGGTTCAACCAGAAAAGCCAAGATAAATCACCATATTGCACAGGATATGCCAAATGACAAAGAGTCAGACATAGCGCAAACATCACATCTATTTTCATGCAGTTTTTGGTCTTCAAAATGGGTGGGATGTGTAATGTGCGTCAGAGGCGAGGCAACTCAACTTGTTGGAACCTGTTTGACCTCTTCCACGTCACAACCCACTGTCAGGAACTGTAGTGAGGAAACGCACCAAAAAAGAAACCAACAGTCCGCGTCAGACAACAAGCTCATGTCAAATCAAGGCCCAACTGATGGGAACCAGCGCCTTCCTCCACAATCGCCTTTATTGACGCCAGTTGAAGGATCTGCGTAGCCCAAGCAAACTACGCAAACATAAAAACGTACACTGCTGCAAAGGGAAGAGTTGCGGAGCGTGGATGTCCGACAAATCGTCCATTCGTTCAGTTGTAATCGTTGATGCAATTGCAGGAGTGCGCAAGCAATATTTTGCATGAAATTTTTGTGTGCCACCACATGAAAATGTACATACAATTTCACAGTTGCGCAACCTCCCTATTAACTATTCTCTAAGCGCAGCGCTTACTCATCGCCCAACAGTGTCCGTTCAGGCGATTTCAATTATCCCTCCTGGACAAGTCAATTGGCGCGTCGGCAATGCCTAATCCAACGTTCTATGTTCCAACAGCCGAGTGCCGCAGTTGACAACTTTCACCACTTTTCACAAAAATGATGAGTTTGTAAGCGTTCGGTAACTTGGCGTAGTGCATAAACGCATTTGTACGGTGTTCATAAATATGGTCGTGAGACACCCAATGAAAGTCGGTCGCATGAGGAGATATCAGTGACTTTGTAAGGCGAAATGGGGAGTGTTGATTTTATGAATGAAAGCATCGTAAAACCAATATCGGATCGGAATTACTTGAACGGAAATCAAAGCGAATATCTCTCCCACAATCGGTGCGTGTATTCCAACTTTTGTGTTCATCCCTAGCTACATAGAAACCGAAACCACCCAGAACCTCATCGTCTTCACACCCTTCCGAAAGTCCAACAGCGTGAAAGAAACATCGCCAGTACCACAGCCTCACCACATAGACACAACAAAACAAACTTCTACCAGCGAACACAGAGAAAAAGAGTACGCGAGCCTCGGCGATACCGGCGCCCAGAGTCGAGATCCCGTGGTATCCGGAAATGCCTTCCTCCCTGACCTGTCACACCAAACCACACTCCGAGAAACCCCCCCCAGATCTGCATGTCTCGCCTTCGCCACATCTCGCGTTGCACGCCAGACAAACCCCGCGTCCAGCATTCTTCACAGAATCACACAGCAACCGGAACCCTTCTCCGGCGGAGGTGCCCTCCTCACATTATCGTCCTCGTCCCTATCGCCTCCTCGTTCCCTGCGCTGTTGTTGCGGGGTACCCGGAGCAGAGTACGGGTCTCGTCCATCGAGACGTCCATAGTCACCACCACCTCCGCCTCCGTTGCGACTGCTCTGGGGCGGAGCGGCGCCATTGGGGGACGTTGGGGTCGTGTTGAATGCGACGCGCGCAGCCCAAGCAAATACCTTCATTCGAGGAGCGTTCGTGATCATGCTTCCAGCACTAACAAAGTCTCAGTGAATGAAAGTGTCTCACTCACATCGTCAACACCCTGTCCGGTCAGCGCAGAGCATTCCACATATTTTGCGGCGTTAATATATCTCGACATTTCCCCTCCCTGTTGCGGCTCCACTGGCTTCTCGTGTATCCGTCTGAGCTCCCTGAGGGTGTTTGGATCATTCCGGAGATCGGTTTTCATGGCAACGAGAATGATAGGAACGCGAGGGCAGTAATGAAGGACTTCGGGAATCCACTTTTCCTTGACGTTCTCGAGTGAGTCGGGACTGTCAACGGAGAAGCAGAGAAGGACGACATCAGTCGACTCATATGAGAGAGATCGGATGCGGTCATAGTCTTCTTGGCCTGTGGTCGTTGACGGACGGGGGACATATTGTGAGAAACTCGATATTGGGGACTATCGAGTCACGTCGAATGGAAGAAGTCCTGTTATCGACGAGCTCGCGCCCCCCACGAAATGGCTTCCGAACTGTTCGCTTTCACTAATACGTCCGTTTCCCTGAAGTATCCCACTTCTCGTATCGCCCAGCTTCCAGCACGTAATACGATGGTGCAAATGAATGCGACCCTTATGTCGTCTTCTTCGGATCAATACATGGGGCTTGAGGGGACTCCGGGGAATCTCTGTGCCTTCTGAAGCCCCATCCAGCCCTACTGACCGGCCTCCAGTGATATACGGGAATGTCGTCGGTCAAGCGATCCATCATTCCGCTGACGGCCCTCTCCGCATTGGCCCGGAGTGACGGTTCAGGTGGAACCGATTTGAGACTCACCTGCGGTGTCCCATAATGCCAGTTCTCGGGTTTGACCGTCGACGACAAGTCTGACAATGTGGTTTTCAAATACGGTAGGGATATAGCCAGATTCAAAGCGACCCTCCTTGAAGCGGACAAGGAGACATGTCTGATGTGGGGTCAGCAAGTTCGGCAAAAACGACGTTCCGAGAGGACAAGGCCGACAGCGAATGCCGTATAATAGTTCAAGCGTTCCGTTTGGGGATAGCGTTTGTAAGGGACGTGCTCGTCAGAAAGGACCGAGACCAACACACCTTTCCAACTGCACCGTCCCCCACGATAACGAGCTTCCGACGATTGTTCGGTGGCATTCTTAGTCAGTCTCACGACGCTTGGTTGCTTGTGGAGACGAGGACTGTGCGGGATGGTTGGCTGAAAAGGAGTGGCGGCGTGGCGGAGGGAAGGAGGAAGCGACCAGAGCAAAGACGGAGGTGGGAGGAAGAGACGGCGTATACGTTGAGAGTTCCACTTCGACTCGTTCGCTTCTGGCTTCCGGTGTGTGGGTTGAGTGATTTTGCTAACGTATGCCCCTTCAGAGGAGGCTGTGTTGGCAAGCAAAACAAGGCCCTACATTTTTATAAGACAGATCTTTGAAATGCTCTGAAAGAACTTGACGATACGCCAAAAAAAGGTCCTTCGATAATATTAAGATAGCAAATTGACTCAGTACATACTTCCCTCACAGGACAGACAACGACTAAGTACTCAGCCGGTGCCTACCAGTGCCTCCATCTTCTCCAAATTCCTCCGTAGTTGTAAACAGTTCTTCACACCAAAGTGCTCACAGAGTTGAAATTTATTTTGAGAACGAAACAATCCAAAATCCAAAAATCCAACCCGCAGAACTGATATCAACATTTCAAGCCCATTCGTCAAACATCTTCAAGACCCATCCACGACTCAATCTCACAAGAACGAAATTCTTTGAGTGCTCCAACGTCACAAAACGTTTCAAATGTAGCTGAGATGTATCATCGGGCGCGGTTGTTCGTCCTTCACTTTCTGCGAGTCCCGACGTCCTTGTCTGCCGTGGACATGCGGCCCAGTCTCGTGGGCATTTCCGTCATCCGATTCCAGCGCACTACCCGCGGTCTGTGACTTTCCAAAGAGTCCCACAAGCCCACTTCCCCCTGGACCAAAGTCGACCCTTTCAAAAATGACAGAGGTACCGTCGTCGGGTTTGTCAAGGCGTGGCCGAGTATGTATGAGCTCTTTGCGAAGATCTGGCCAAACATCGGTATGCATTCCCCATTTAAGGCACAAAGCTTCCACGAGGTCAAGGTCTAGATGTCCCACGACTCACGATCAGAGTTTGATTACAGGAAACACGGTGCTATACTTACGGAGCTCAATCTTTTGCACCAACGCCTTCTCCAGCACTGCAACCTTGGCAGCTTCGGTGGGATCATTCGCTGATGGAGAATTTGCATCTTGGTTCATCAGTCGAAGTTTCCTAATAGCGGTTGGTTTGGAAAACGTAGTGTTATAGAGTTTTCTGAGTTCCGAAAACAAACCGACGCAGGCATCCACTCACCTCAAAACTGCCGAATGGACGAATCCCGCCATTGTGACCGAAACACCGAACACATATGGGCTCGCCCACCGCATCAAGTCGAAAACCACTTTACCCTGGCCTGACGACCCAGGGACGCTCGACCCACTATGATCCAAGCTGACGAGTAGCTCAAGAAGATGCGTGAGCCGGTCTGCATGTTCTACGCAAGTTAAAAAGTCGTTTGACATGAGCCATTCATCGTCGTAAACCATCGCGAGCGGATGCCAGCGACCAAAGAGCAGCACCTGAAGGACGGAAATTGTCGATTGGGATCTGTTTTCGCCCTCTCAAAAGCAGAGACAAACTTACTTTATACGTGTGGTAGGAGATCAATAGAACGATACCTCTCGGTTCCACACCACCCTTCTCCTGGCCTTTTCCACTCTTCCCGACAGCCGCACCCTCTGCCACAACGTCCGCTCGTGTGACCGACTCCGGTAACGCCTCATACCATCGATCCAACATCCCTGCAATCAATCCCTTCTCTGTTCGCTCCCAAGCATCCGCCGATTGCGTGTCAGAAAACGTAGCGCGAGTCCATCGAAGACGCATGATCCGAGCTCCAATAGCCTGGAGAAGAGCGGCGTATCCACTGATACCTGTGCGTCCCGAGTGAAGGAGGGACCGGAGAGTTTCACCAGGTGCGGGTGTTGGTGGGTGAGTTCGAGGAGAAGACGTCGAAGAAGCCCCTGAGCCCGAGCCACGACGAGAGTTTGATTGCGGTGTAATGTTTGATGACGGCGTGCTCGCAGCGATTGGAAGCGGGGAGAGAAGAGCGAATGCCTGTTTGAAGGGAATGGGTGCGGGAGGTGGGTGTATCGCGTCCGCATACAAGGCATCCGGGCACGCTAGGTCGGGTAGTTTAGTACACAACCTCATCAGCGGTAACGTTAACAGAGGACACCACCACGATAACTTACGCAAACTGAGGTCACAGTCCTCTTCGTTCACAATAGGTGGCCGATTATTCCATGCTGGGAGAATGGCGTAGTCAAGGCTAAACGGGAGACATGAAAACTTCCTTTAGGTCTCGATCTCGGTCTCGGTGCCGAGTCGGCTGTACTTACAACATTTGCCACCAAATCCTTCTACCCTCCTCCTTTTCAATCCATGTATCGTTGGATTCATCGTCAGTGTTTTGGGGTTCGCGGTTGAGTCTGATTTTCTTGGCAACTTGTTGTGCGAGCTGCAGAAATATCGACCCGTGCGGAGGGCTCAGTCGGACCACAAAGTCAAATGAAAAACTCTCCCAGTTTCGACTCACCCCAACGTAAAGTTCCCACTCGTCGAGGGTACTTGCAGACGACATGAGCAGGGCAGCTGGTGTGTAATTGAGGCAAATGAATCAACCAAACCATTGAAACACGAATATGTGAGTCTCTTCAGCATACCTGTGATAGACAGCGACGAAACCGTGTATCTTCCAGGGTTTTCTCCCACCCTTCTCAGCTCTCCACCTCTTCCCGTTGCAAAACCCTGCCCTACAACTTCGTCTGCAGCAAGCTTCGCGGAAAGTGCCGTCAGTGGCGGCACCATCAAGACCCACTGTCCCGATGTTTCCGGTGAGGCCGATGCCACCTCGGGGTGTCGGTGAAGCAAGAACGCCCCAAGTGCGGAGACGGCCGCAAGTATTGCGGGCGGGTGAGGGGTTGGGTGAGAGAGATACGAAGTCAGGATACGCTCAAAGTGAGGCCGGTGAAGAACAGGTAGAGATTCGTTCATGCGACCAAAGAAGGCAGTGACAAGGTGGGGGATGAGCGTGGGGTGCGGGAGAGCAGGCAGCAGTGCTGGCCCGAAATGGCCACCGTTTCCGTGCGCGAACCCGACGTCGCTGGTGGATCGAGACAAGCCCGTGATAATGGACGCCGCGGAGAACTCATCCGGATGCCCAGCCGCAGCAGTAGAATTTCCAGAGGTCGCTCTTGGATGGTTTCGTGACGGTCGCGGAATCGAAACGGCACCACCTGGGTGCTGGTGGTACGCTCCGGCTTGGTCATCCTCTCCGGCCGAGTTCGCGCCTGAGTTCTGCGCCGGGAATGCGTTCCACGGCGTGCCGTAGGCCATCGCGCCGTAGTGCTGCTGCATCGCGAAAGCGTCGAATCCGGCGGCGGCGTCGTAGACTGTCGGATCCTGCGTGCGGGTTGGGCATCAGAAGCATTTTTCGCAAGGAAGACGGGATACGCAAAGTTTCAGAACCAAATGCGTCGCAGCGACGGACGTAAATACTCACAAACTTCTTCTTTCGCGAAGCCTTCTTCGGGGGCGGGGGGCCCTCGGGATCAGCGGACGACTACGTGTGGCAAGGCGGAACGGCACAATGAGATCCGTTCTATTCTCCAACCGACTCCCGGGGGCCTCGAAGTTCGCTCCGCGAGAGTATACCGCTTTACGGAGAATTCTCCTCTGGGGGCCGACAGCCTCAGTCAGCGCCTAGCGGCGCTCAGACCTCGGGGATCGCTCCGCGAAAGTAGTCCACTCCGTGGAGAGGGCGCCTCTGGCGGACAGCCTCGATGCTCGGTCTTACGTGCTTCATACTCCAGACCTTGCGTCTCGCAATTCCGACCGGCTCCCTGAGCTCGCCGGCCTCAGTTGCTCGACCCCCCAACATCAACTTACGGCCTTTCTGCTGTGCACAGATCCAAGCTTAGGACCCCGCCGTTCTGAAGGGCGCTCATCTTTTTCGATCGTATCACGAGTCAGGTGTTCGTGATTCAAAGGCCTTCTTGAACGGAGTCGAACTTACAAGTGCAAGCTTGGTTGAGTTGGTTGCATCTCATGCAGGGATGATCGCCGAGACATTTCGCCTTGACAGCATGGCAAGCATCGCACGCCTACGGAGATTCGGGTATTATGGTCAGATAATGCCCGAGAAAGTTTGATAACGTAACAAACTGTCAAGCCCGCGATTATCGTCTGTGGGGACGCGCATCCCCACGAACCAGGGAGTATGCCAGATATGGGAAAGCGATGACGCATGCTTATCAGACCATCTCCGAGTCCGATCCCTCCGTTCACTTGATCCAGAAATTTGCAAAGAGAACAACACTGCATTCTGCATGTCTCCACCACTCACCTTGGTTTTACGTTTCCTCTTTTGAGCCCCGTCTGCCCCACCGGACCCGTCGTCCTGGTGCTGTTCCCCGTACTGATTCATCTGCGCGTAGGCCTGCGCTGCATCAACGGGAGCGAGACCGACTTGTGCAGCCTGGTACAGAATCGGCGATCCCAGTGTTGGAATCGACCTTGGCAGACGCACAGACGGTCAAAAGCACGGGCAGATTGAGACTTAAACGAAGAATAGACCTACATTTCGCTGGATTATGGAGGGAAGATGGATGGATTGGGCGGAGTTGGCAGACAGCTGTCGGATGCTGCTGCGACGTCCTCGGCGCCTTTTCGCCACACGCTGTGCACAGACAGTGACGCTCCTTCCTGTCGTAGTTGAGCCGGACTGTGTGGCTCGTTCTGCCGCGGATGCCTATTCTGCCGACTCGGTCACCGCCGAATAAAAAGTGGCGTTGCGTAACCGCGGTCAACCCAACACACTCGAATTGGTTGAACTCGAACCCTGGAGGTCAATTTTATTTATGTAATTACCGACCAACATTTAACAATTCTAAAGTTTACTTCAAGCACATTCCCTTGTGTCGGACGAAACAGTCGTCACATCGCGGCAGACTTCGGAACACCCCAAGGCATCACCTTTCCATCGGTGTAAATAAACGTCCCCGAGTCTTCTTCCTTGAGCCTGAACAGAGTGCTAACCATCCCTGAAACGCTCTCCTCGACCGTCAACATACCGCCAGATCCTCCCATATCAGTCTTGACCCAGCCTGGACTGTATGACACAATAATGAAGTTCTCAGAGGCTAGTTCTTTCGCCCAGCGTGTTGTCACTGTCGACGGAAAGGCGATTAGCAGTGATGCATTGAGGTATTCGACTGCAACATTCATCGATACCAGCTAGCCGTAAACTCACCCATGTTGAGACTTGCTTTGCTGATACGGTAAGCCAGCAAGCCACTAACCGGCAGAATTTGAGCCCCGACAATACCCAGAGGTGAGCTCATGTTGGCGATGATTCGCGTCGTCCTTTTCCTGAGAAGCGGAAGGAAATATTGTCCAACCAGAATGGGCCCCACAACGTTGGTGTGAAACGTTGATTCAAGCGTAGATGCTTTTCTATAGGGATTATAAGTGGATAGAATGTCGTTACATAAGAAACGAGCGGGAATCCCGGGGTGAACTTAGATTAATGTGGACTCACGCTTCAACGTCGCTTGGGTCCCGTTCCATAATCCCAGCATTGTTCTGAAATGTGAGGAGCACGTATGCTTGAGCCGGTCTCATCGACAAGGTACTGCATTGACAACACTCACTATGAGTACATCGATTCCATCAGGGAACATCTTCGAGACATGCTCCGCAGCACCCTGTCACATCGGGATGGCGAGATAGTTGGAGGAAGATCTGACATGCCAATAAGTAGCGGTGCTCACCTTGATGCTTTCTTCGCTCGAAGTGTCCAGTTTGACGAGCTTGGACGTACCCCGTTAGCCAGATAGCTCTTGAAGTCGAATCGCTCCAAACCAGTGACTATATCAGAGCTACGTACCTTGAAACGACCTCCGCTGTTCGGTTCGAAACTCTCGAATGCCGGCCTACTCTTGATTTCGTCCCGCACGGCTCCGACAACGATCGCCGTTGCATCCCTTCCAATCGGCGGGCGATGGCAGTGGTCAAGGTCGTGCAGCATTAGTGACTTTCTCCGACTCAAAGTAGATATGTCCTCACTTTGCCAGTATCTGTCGCACAAGCTCCAGTCCGATCCCTCGTGAAGCTCCGGTGACAACGTAAACTTTCGCCATCGACGGATGTAATTTCGAATTCCTGAACGATAAAGATTACTCTCTCGATGGGCGGCGTTTCCATGTCTTCCGTGGCTTTATCAATCGGGAGGTGCTTTCGTGATGAGGAATTTTTTCAAATGTCGCGAAGGTACGTTATGATTTTCAACGTAAACAAGGAACAAAATAACTATTCCAGCTAAATGTACGATAGAGTTCTCGCCGTAAAAGTGTGCGTCCCGTGTTTTTTCTGGACCAAGGCTTCCATCCCTTGCATAAATACCCTCCGCCAGTCATAGGTTCGCTCGTTTTGTAACCCCCCATGGCAGCCTCTCGCCATCGGTACGAATAAACGTTCCAGAATCCTCCTGTTTCAGTCGAAAAGGTACGGTCACCAGTCCAGATACGCTCTGCTCCACCGTGAGCATGCCTTCGTCTCCGCCCAATTCGGTTTTGACCCAGCTCGGGCAAAGAGACACAACGGTAAAGCCTTCTGGGGGCAACGCCTCTGCCCAGCTTGCAGTCACTGCGAGGGATAACTTTTTGAGCTTACCAGCAACGGAGAAGCGGTACCGCAGAAAACGTACCCATATTAAGACTTGCCTTGCTCGCGCAATAAGCAAGTGTACGAGTCCATATTGGTATTCGTGATCCCGTGATACCCAGCTGGGAGCTCATGCTCGCAATGATTCAGGTGGAGCGTTGACAGAGAAGCGCAAGGAAGTTTGCGTGACAAGAACGGCGCCTACAACGTTCGTGGGAAATGTTGATTCAAGGGTCGAGGCTTTTCTTAAGATACAAGTGGAGAGAGAGGCACATGGATCAATAATTTGTCACCGAGATCGTGCTTTTGACACCCAGCGAATAGCTTACATCGCGAGATCGCTGGGTTCTCGTTCCATTATGCCAACATTATTCTGAAATTTTAGCAAAATGCCTCGTTTAGAGATCCGCTTCCTCCGATACAGCATGCGGTACGCTCTCACTCACTATAAGCACATCGATTCCGGCTGGTGATATTTGCGAAACTTGCTCGACTGAATTCTGAAAAGAGTTGACTGAAATCAATGCAGCACAATGCGGTCCATAGATTTGTGGCTCACTTTAATGCTTTCTTCGTTGATCTTCCAAAAGAGATGTGGCGTTGTTGACCACGCATCGTTCTCCTCCCCACAGAATCGGACTTACTCACATGCAGACGATTTCCAGCAAATCATTTAATACTGCGAAATGCGGATCCGCTTTTCTGGGCGTCTCTCACGGTTCCAATAACAGACGCGGTGCTGTCCCTGTAGGTCCAAGGAGGTTTTGCACAAAGGGCCGACAACGACGGGGGAGAGATCCGAGAGAACAGTTATCCGATGAGACCAAGACCACGGAACACTTCGTCATCGCTGCCCTCTACTCGTAAGCCATATCTGCCGCACGAGCTCCAGTCCAATGCCTCGCGACGCCCCAGTTATCATGTAAACCTTGCCAGAAGCCATCCTGCAATACTTTGTGCACCTTGACGTTCAGAATTTAGTCGCTTTGGTTTTTGTTGCTGCGCAGCGCTCGTCGTACAGCTGATAGAGTCGACCTTCGTCGATGGGAAGTTTTCCAAGTTGTGTCCTAAAAAAAGGTCTCCCATTTGTACCTGGCCTGACCAAAATTCAATCTCGCTGTGCATGGCAGGCCATCCATATGCATATTGGCACCTGCGCTGTTACAATTTGTGGGGTTTCAAACATAACTCAATAATATGCAGGAGCTGTGGCACATTCTAGAAGAGGAAACTTGTTAGGTGGTGAGCGGATCCCACAAAATCTCAGAGGAGCGATTCAGCCTACTCTGATGCTGGTCTCGTCTGTGGTGTCGAGTTGAACAACCTTAAATACCCGGAGCGAATTTGGATGCATGTCAGCTGATGGTAGATCGACGAGTATTCCAGCACTTAGAGATCACGTATGTGCAAGCGTCCTCCCGCCTTCTCCTCGATGCTTTGGAAAGTTGATTTGCTTTTGGCTTCGTCCCTGACCGTCCCAACAACGATCGACGTCTCGTCCCTTGCCGTCATCAACCGTCGAGGTAAGTTCAGCGCCAGCTTAAGTCAGACTAATTATCCTCAAATTATGAGCTACCGGCGCCGACACTCACTTTGCCAGAATCTGTCGAACAACTTCCAATCCAACTCCTCGTGAGGCGCAAATGACGACATACATTTTCGACATGATGGGGTGAAGATTTGTTGACGATGGCGAGCTTTCGTTGCTGCTGCGACAACTCGCGACGTCCAGATATATCGCAAGAATTACAAAACAGGAAGAACGGGAATAATTGCACCGTTGGGAACAATTCGATTTCCGCGGCATCGAACAACGGCAGACAACAGCCAGAGTCCGGAACATCCCCCGCTGGAAACAGCCGTACGGTTACGTTGTTGAGTGGGTTTATCCTGAAGCGTGTGATATTACGTAACTCCCTAAGCTTTAGCTTTATTCCAAACTTGGCGGAACAACAAATTCTTCGACGGCTCCCGCCCGCACAGAATTGCAGACACCAGGTACATTATAGTTTCGCTTCACCCGCGGTATCCCCCTTGACGGTCCTCGACACAAGCACGCCCACCGCCTCCGCAACCTCATCTGCCGCTCAACCCAACCTCGTGCCCGTGTCCCTCCTTGACCCACAGCTCCAAATGGGGCACTCTCTCCTTTATCTTTTCTGCAATCGCGAAAGGCGCGACAGTGTCCACGGTTCCCCATACGGCGAGGAGGGGGAGAGTCGAGTAGATGGCACGGGCGAAGTCGGGGAGGTGTTTTTGCTTTTGTGGTAACGTGGATTGATGGAGATGTCGGTTGACAGCGCTATGTAAACACGATGCGTCGCCATCAGATTGAGAGAGTCAAATAAACAAACACTACTCACCTGCAAAGCAATCGTCTTGGTCGCGGCGACTTGCTCGTCATATCCAGGGGCGTTGGCGGGGACGGGGGCTAACGGTAGTGGAGGAGCACCGGGTTCCATCGGCAGAGGTGTCAGAAAGACTGCGGGGCACATGAGTGTGAGAGACTGTCACGGTGGTAATTTGTGGTGGGTGAGAAACGTGATATGAGAAACGGTGGCCGTCGAAAGATTGAATTGAAATTATGACCACTGCAAGTACAGCGAGCCGCGAGTGGGAGCTGCGCCCCTGGCAACTCACCTCCAGCATGTCACCGTGTGCGGATGCAAACTTGGTGACGATTCTGCCACCGAGTGAGAGGCCGGAAAGATGTAATCGTTTCCATTGTAGCACAACCTCGGCAAGAAGGAGCCGAAGCTGTGTAGACAGCGTTCGGTGCATCAGAGTACGCTCGGCCATATAGATCTTCGGAAGGTGATTCAATTAGCTGTCTGAGTGCTCAGAATTCGGTGATACGGAAACCCACCGTATGTCAAGATTCGGAGACCCTTGTCGGCAAGTTTGAGAAGCAGTGTCCTGTAAGAAGCGCTTGGTATGCGAAGGCCGTGCACGAAAACGAACGGAATCCCGTTTTCTGGCGGAGAGAGGTTTGTAATAATTGTCGATTGCGACATAAACGGGTGGACGGACGAACACACCTGGACCAAACAGCGAATAGTGCGTCCTCCCAAGGGCGAGTTCCGCGTATGACGACCCTGGGATTTTTGTGTGTTGAGTCCACTGCGACTGTCGACTTCGGATGCAATTTCAGCTGAATTACCGGGCAGCGCTTCTTCAGCGAGAGTGGATGACTCTTGCGCACCCAGCGAGTTTTTGAACGCGGAGAGACCGGGAAAGTGCGACCGCGGATACGCGAACGGTTTGCTGCTGGAGGACATGGCGATTTGCGAACTTGCTTTGGTCAGCTCGAGTCTGTTGAGCGATTCAAATGCGCAGATTGGCAACGGGAATCGTTTCCAGGACAGCAATCGCTTCATCGCATCAAAAGTCTACGCTTATGTACTCGCCACTTCTCACAAAGAATCCAAATCATACAGTACCTTTCTGTCCAGAAATGTCGGCGGGGGACGTTCCACGACTTCAGATCAAGACACAGTGGGACAGGGGTAGTGGGATCTTTGCTGAAGAGACTATGAAGGCGGGCAGCACACTCATTGTCGAGAAGGCACTCTTGAGCGCGCTGAAGGGATCGTCAGTTGAGTCTCTGCGATTTAGTAGCTCACACCCAAGAGGCGACCTGACATGCTATCGCCGCTTCAGATCGTTGTGACGCTTGTTGTACTGAGTTGCCGAATGAACATGCCACTCTTCCAAAACAGTCGTTCCGCCGAAACACTGCCCTGTCAGTGGACTTTCACAGGAACAACTCGCACGGGAGTCACAAGACCACCAACCGCTCAGACTAAGATGCGATCTTTTTTTCATCTGCCTGCAAACAGTCGGCTTCGGACTCGTATAACGAGGTGAACATTGTACCGGCGAACTTCAAACTGCCATTCAATCCTCACGTCGACTCCACGTTAATCCGCTCACCCATTGCACAGTTTTGGACTCCCCACTAAGAGATGTCCTCTCCATCTTCCAACACCTCCAGCACGAGGTTCCGAGCGTTTCCCATGCTTGCCCCCCGCCACTCCGCCCTCGCCCTTCTCGACGTTACATGAACCGGCTCGCTCTCCTCCACGCTCGACCTCACCAACGACCCCGTATCGGCGAGGTGCTTGACATCGGGGGAACGGCATGTACCCGAAGTGTGGATCGAGGACTACGCGGCGGTGAAGAACATGGTGTGGACGGAACCGGGCAGGCTGGGTTGTTTTCGGTGGAGTGGTTCGTCAAGACCATTTTGGCCTTCAACTGGAATTCTTTCCGGATCGTACTTCCTGCAACCACTTTGACGAAAAACTCGGATTCGCCTTTGCATTTTGCGACGAATGACGCCTCGGAACCAGCCCAACCCACGTTCGACCTCCAAACGGTCGGCAACGCTCTTTTCCCTCTCGCCTCCATACTCAATCACTCCTGCGATCCAAACACTGCAGTCGCCTTTTCAGCCTCGCCGGAGCACCACGTTCCTCTCATCGACGTGTTGGCGGACCGAGATTTCGCCGAAGGAGAGGAAGTCACCATATCGTACGTCGATCCGGACGGAGGTGACTACAAGCCTGGTGATAAACGGAGGTGTGTAGGTCTTGCTGCTCGAAATGTGATAACTTCGCCTTAGTCGAGCTCATCTAACTCATGATTTCTTGGCAGAATGTGACTGGAATGGGCATATGGATTCAAGTACAAGTGTCCCCGTTGTATGAGCGAACTCGGAAAGTGAAAGTGCGGGACAGAACCGGCCTGCTTGGTATATATTGCAAAAGGTATCGTCCGAACACCCTCACTTTACACCACCATCAAACATTGCAAAATCCAAATACCACAATACCACACAAGCTCAGGGAAACCGCCAAAAAGCCCTTTCCTTTTTCACTTCAATAGCGTAACGCCGTTGTCGTTATGTCCTCAGTCCTCACACGGGTAGGATACCATTCTCCCTGGCCGCCTTGCTCAAGCTTGCGTGGTACGCCTCGGCGGATGCCCAGTAGCGGCGCAGTCTATTGAGGGCCTCGAGCGTCACTGCGACGGACCTTCGTGCTCGTGTCATGACTTCTGCTGTGGGCGCGGACGGCTCGCCGGGTTGGCCGTTGGCTTTGGGTGAGGGCGGGATCAGGGAGGAGACCAGGGCGTTGACGAGGTGGACCATGCCGGCCTGTGAAGGAATTTGAAAGGTGGATGATTGATCGAAATTCAGTCAACGTGTGGAAAGTACCAGATACCCAAGAAGACGTACCTCGAACAGGGGGAAGTTGACAGCGGGTGAGAAGTGGCTCAACAGAGGTGCTGCCGCAAGCATGCGCTCGGCGATAATAGCGATACGATTCGCCTGTAAAAGAGGACAGTTCGCGGATCATGCGTTTATGAATGGAGATGTCGCGGAATACAGCTCGAGTGAGGATTGCTGAACGCTTACGGCATGAGTGCACACATCAAATGAAGCTCTCGTGGGCCACACGAAGTCTTGCAAAGTAAGTTCCGGCCTACATCCGGAGAGATGAAATCATATCAGTTCCCGAGAGGGTAATATCAACGGTGAACCCACCGATGAAGAAGGATCGTCGCAGAATGGTACAACAAATGCAGGTTGGCGTTCCCACAAAGCTCCAACACCTCTTCCTCCACAACACCACCCGTCGGAAGGAATCTCGTTGGTTGGAACTCCTGGCGTGCCCTGTCGGAAAGTCTTCCCCAGAACTCCTTAAGTTGCATATCGAGCGTGCTCAGTTTATCGTCGATCAACCCGATCTGCGTCCTGCGTGATTTGTGGATACGAACGTACTTTACGACACGGTTGAAAATCACGATCATTTCGGCTGTTTCGCAGAAGTAGAGGGAAGGGAGAGACTGGCCCAATGTGTTATACGATGGTTGAGCCATCCTGAGAGTAGTGAACGGCGATCCCGTCGCGGGACTGGCTACGCGAGTCCCAGTGATTCCAAGCATGCCCCGCTTTCCTTGCTGAACCCACGCGGCGTATCCAGGAGTGGATGGCGTCGGGAATCCGTCGTCGTCCAAACTGTTCCAAAGCTCGTCGTCCGGATAATCGACCATGGGCTCGTCTGGGTCGACAAACGAAGGGCGTCCCGCTGTTATGGAGGAAATGGTGTCGAAGAGGAAACAGAGCCACCATGCGCGCTTGCGGATTTCAAATTCCAGTGGAGTTATGAAGGCCATCATAGCCATGTCTGGCTGTTCGTGCCATCGCATTTCGAGGATCATACGAACTGCCATTCCTCCATACATCCCTGAAAGCCAATGGTGTGGCGTTCAAAATCAACCGAAGGAAAAAGCAACCAAATTAGACTCACACCCAGTGCTCACTCTTCCCGTTCCCGTGGAGTACAAGCTCATAAATAACAAGCTGAGTACAGTCGACAGGCACGGTTCCTCGAATGCAACTGCAAGGAGTCGCCTGGCTCGATTGAAGTAAAGTTCGCCGATGAAAGTACTCTCAGCTGCTGCAGCTGAAGAGATCTCTTTATGAACACCGCCAGGATTCCCGTTCGCGAGGACAGTTGCGATTGCGTATATTGAGTTCAACAGTAAAGGCGAGAGATGCGGTATAGCACGGAGGAAGAACTTTGGATGAATGACCGGCATGGTGGTGGCCCATCCAGAGAAGAAACTGGGACGAAAACGCACGCACGTTCGAAACTGAACCTAACCTGGGCAATTACGATCACTCACACGTGCAGTAAGTCCCAGCGCATCTCCGAATCAGGGGGCACCATTCGCCGCATAAGCCTAAGAATACTCTGACTGGGGTTCATCCCCAGATTTTCAAGTTCTCTCGTGAGCGCCGCAGCTTCAGGATCCTGTGCGATCTCAGGGCCGGTAATAGTGGGCGTCGGTCCGTGGGCAGATCCTGATGATGTTGCTTTCGAGGAGGGTGAAAATTGGTCTCCACGTGACAACTCAGTTTGTTCCCCTGAAACGGATAGTCCTGCCACCATCTGCGTTGTCGTGGAGAGGTATTCCTCCATCGCGAAATCGACGGATGCCTTCGACTTGTGGTACCTTGCGCGAGCAGACGCATCAAAATAAGAAGTCTTATCCCTCAACCGAATAGCTTGGCTCAGAGGGTCACCGGAGTCGGCCTCTGATGCACCCGATGAAGGTGGGGATCCGATGGGGGATGAAATTGGAGAAGTCTGGGGCGGTGGTTGACTCACAGACGGACTTCGCATTCGACTCGAATCTCCAATTACTCTTGTTGCTGCTGGTGTAACCTGGGCGAGGAAGGGAGCTTGCCCAAACACATTCAGTGGAGTGCTTCCATCAACACGTCTCTTTTTGCTGGCAGCACCAGAATGATCCACGGGAATCGATGAAAAAAGGTGTGTCGTACTGTACACATCGGATCTTGCTGCAGCGGCAGCTGGGTCGGTTTGGGATGCAGTTTGCATCAACAGGAGCGAGAGCTCATCATGGGAAAGTCCACCATATTCGGGAAATAGGGATTGTAAGTACACATAGTTGTAGTCCGGTGGGATGCGAGAGACTGGATCCTGAGGTGCTGTGAGTGTCGGAAGAGGGAATGCCATTGGGTCCGTGAGCGAAAGGGGGATATGGGGATCGACAATTGTTGGAGGGAACGCGAAGTCGTTTGACTGGGATCGATTTCGTGACTTTGCATCCTTGATCGGGCGGTCCAAGGTGGAGGAAAGTGTACGGGTGCTTGCCGTCGCCCATGCAGGTGTCGACGGGGTGGCTGATGCGACGCTGAGAGGAGCACGCCCAGTTGGTGATAAGACAAACCCAGTCGATTCCAAGGTGGAGCTCCGCCTCGACGCGCGGCCACTGCCCCCTGACTCCCCTGCATTAGTCTGCGACAAACTCCGCGGAGCTGCCTCAACCGCAAGATCATCACCCGACTCGATCCCATCTTCATCTTCGGAAGTCTCGCTCCCCTCAATATCAAATTCCTCGATTGTAGATGAGTCCCTCCTGGCCGGAGCCGAAGCCTTTGCCGAGGGTGCAGTAGCGGTTGAACTTCGAGATCCACCGACAGCAGTCGTTGCCGGCACGGCGGTCATAGTCTCCAAAAGATCAGTCCGGCCAGTCTCCGTAAGCGCAGATTGTAGAGAGTGGACTTTGCTTTCGAGGAGAGCGATATACTCGGCACGCGAAAGCTTCTTCCTCGGTTGCTTTGGGGTGTAGATGCATTCGCGGCCACTTCGCTGGCAGAGCGAGCATGGTCGATTCCCATCACATTTCTTTTTACTTTTGTGACAGCTGTAAGAGAAAATGTGTGAGACCTCACTCCTCGTCGACGAAGAAGGTCCAGCGGGCCAAACAAAACTACAGTGGCCAACTCACCTATCGCAAGCAACACTGCTCCTGTTCGCTGCTCCTGCGCCCGTTCTTCGAGACTTTTTCTTGTCTGTAGTTCCCTGATGTCGACCAGGGAAAATTTCGGCAGTTGGAGCCGAACTGACAAAGTCACCCTCCATCGCGGTCATCGAATGAGATCCGTGGTTCGCGTGGCCGACTGGAGCATCCATTGGTGAGTCAGATAGCCAAGCTCCGAGCGGTACATTGTCGTGAGGGTTGAGACTGAGTTGGTAGGATGGATCCATTGTCGCGTGAGCACCGGGTCGGCACGCGGTAGCGATGTTGCGGGTTTAGTGCTAGACGTCGTGCTTCCACCGAACTACTTAAAGGCGATCTCTCTCTCGGTGAGGTGTGGTGGTGCGTCAATGCGAGTTATGAGGATGCAGGAATGATCTTCCGCTCGGCCTATGGTATACAGTGAAGAACAGTAGCTATAGATAGCATGAATATACGAAAACCACTGTAAAGAAGAAACGGGCAAGTTTCGTGGTGGAAAAAAACGCCACCCAAGGCTCAGAAGTGTCAGTTCGACGTCGAGTACATCAAGCCGCCTTTACGATGCGTTCGCGAGCTTCTGGAAGCAGAAGATGTGTTTTCGGGAGCCCGATAGCATTTGTGCCATATTGAAATGTCGGCATTGTGAGAGCGGCAGCCCTTGTGTGTTGAACGACGTTGGGACCATCAATACGTGTCACGACAAGCATAACTGTACAGAGCGAGCCGAGTGATGTCTTCAACGGAGGTCCTTCACCGCCCTTGAAGAGCCGATATCGCCGCGCTCCCACGTATCCCGAATTTGATAGTCTGAAGGGGTAACCCGGTGATCAGCTACTTCACCAATATCACCAAATGCCTCTTCAATGGTGGAGAGCGGGAGCTCATAGTTTTGTACGGAAGACCTCCCACGGTTGAGCAGAACAAAACAACAAGAGGACGACCAGCCCCATCCCTCGCTAATGGGCCACCCCTATAATTAATGGAGGAAGGCATATGATTTTAAAACAAAATATCACACAACGCCACTCATGTTCACTTGTCATGTCTCCTCTCGATCGCGATTTTCAGCCTCTTGACGCTTCTTCCAACAGGATCCTGGTTGACACGAATCACTTCCTCGTGTTTCACCATCTCTGCGTACGGCTTGTCCCAATTGCGGAGATCGGATCAAAGCAGAAGAGGTGATTTCAACTGTCGGTTGTGAAAATTCACAAAGAATTTTGGACAGTACTACATGAGCTTGGAACCCAAGGCACTCACAGCTGCCCAAAGGAGGAAGTGTGTCTTATATTCCTCATATGACATTTTGACATTGCCGACTTCCAGCATATCAGGATCATTCCAGCCCTCAGGTCCCGCAAATTGTGTCAGCTCGGCGTTCACGTCCAGAAGGGTCATGACAGAGCAGCGGCTGTGGGCAAGAATTTCAAATAGTCGGGTGGTACAATCTTTGGAGCGATATCCCAAATAATAGGCTTGATTCCCAGGACATTGACCAGTGTCTCAAACCCTCCAGAGACTCGTGCGAGGATTCCCGGCTCGCCTGCTGGAACACCGTCGTCGAACTTATCGCAGATGTCGGGAGTAGTTCGCCAGCTGTGACTGCCCCATCCAGTCCATGGGCTATTCATTCCCCACTCACAGATAGAGAAAACGATGGGACGAAATTGGCTATCCAGGGCGCGAGACATTGCAGTGAAGCGCTCAAGGAAAGGTACTCCATTCGTGTGACAACTTTGATGACCAGTATCGTGAAAAAGATCAATGACACTGAACCAATTACTTATCATATTTCAAATACTCCACTCCCCACTCCGCATATGTCGCTGCGTCGAGTTCTTCGAAGCCAAGACTTCCAGGTCGATAAGCGCACGTCATTACCCCCGCATCGTTCCGTAAACATGTTATGAACTGATGTAAGTGAGAAGACAGTTCAAAGTTACGAACCTGTAAAGACCGAGCTTCAATCCTTTGGCGTGGACGTAATCTGCAAGGGCTTTAATCCCAGATGGGAAAGTTCCCGGATCTGCCACGATCTTTTTGCTAACAGGATCTCGAGAGATCTTGAAGTCCACAAGGTATACATGTTCGCTTTCATCAGACAAACGACAGCCGGATGCAACAGATAGAGCCCTCGCCTGCCAACAATCATCAAGGTTCAAGTACTGATATCCTGCTGCGAGGGATCCTGTACATTCGGGGCCTGATTTGCTCAAACGAAGTTGATTTGACCATTGAAGGAAGTGGTGATCCAACCTTCAGCGACCATAGAATCGGCAATTTCACGCAAGTCTCGTTGATATCGCAACCGAATCGATTCCACGAACTATCGGTCACAAGTCTTGTCAATCTTCGTTCTGGGAGACATACTTCCAACCCATTGGTGGCGTCTGTGCCAAGCCATCGTGCTAGCAGAAGGAGAGGAGTGACGTTCCCCACTCCGGGAGCGAAAAAGCAACTTCGTCGGCACTTTCGCTTGTGTTACTTCGGGCACGAGAGCCAACAGAATCAAAAGTCCAGAGAACAAAGACCTCGCGACTTTGCACAGCCAAGGGAATTGTCCAGCTTGCATTTGAGATGATAGAAGAGTTCGATTGGGCGCCTGCGCACGGCTTGAAGAAGACCGACTACTTGTGAACTTCCAGTTTGATACGAATAATACAAGCACCAGCGAATTAAAGTAATATTGTAGAACTGTACATGTGAAGCATTGAAGGTACATGATGTAACAAATCATTTTTCAGTTCAGTCCAGGCTCGGTCAAGCCATCAAGGTCAACACCATCTAAGAAGTCCAGATCCAACGATGACAGGTCGACATGCATTAGGTCCAGATTCATCTCCGATCCAGCTCCAAGTGTTGATATCAGTTGATCGACTTCTGAGGGGCCAACGAGAGCCACAGGTGTTTCAAAGACACGATTCTCTGCGGCCAGCTTCTTCAGATTCACCAAGTAAGCCTCCCCAACAACCCAGTATCGCGTCAACTTCTCAAGTGCTGAAATATGTCCACGAACTGATGCTTTGGCCTTCTGTGACAGGTCGTTTGCATTCACATTTTGATTTGCGGTTGGCATGGGTGCTCTGGATTGAGCAATGTCCAAGACGATAGAGTTAACCAGGTGTACCATACCAGACTGGAGTCAAGAGATTAAAATCAAAAAAAGAATAGGTTCCGTAACACACAGGCACTCACTTCGAATATGCAGTACGCGGCGAACGGATTTAGGTGTGCAAATGTGGGCTCCACTTCCGATAATCGTCGAATTATATTGTCAATGTGACCAGCAGCACCAGTACATGCTTCGAAGGAGTGTTGCGTTGGCCACGAGAAGTTGCGAACAGATAAATCGGGACTGCAGAACGGAGAAAGGCAGTCGCACTAAGACGACTGCGACAGGTGAATCCATCATATTAAAACATACCGATGAAGTAATATTCGGGTGGTGTAATAAACGATGTGGAGGAAGCTTGATTGGCAGAATAATGTAAGTGTGCGCTGGTGCTCGACATCGTTGTCACTCTTGACGCTCCCAATTTCGCGAAGATGTGCAGGTAGTGTAGCAAACCACTCATTAAGTGCGACGTCAAGTCTGGGAACACGTGACGTGAGCAAGGAAGCATATTTCCCCGTGTCAAAACAGTATAGATCACTCACACTCCAACATCTTGCACTCCAGCCACATGCTCTTCAACGGCAGAATACCCATTATCACTCGGTTTTCGAGCAGCCTTCCGCGCGCGCACATGTGCCAGTACACGACAGAACAGTTTCATGAGGTTCACATATTCCCTGAAGCCGTAACTCGGGAAGCGTGGCGCCAATGCATTCGAAGATCCAGCAGGCAATGCTGCAAGTTCCCAGCTCATTCCACTGTTTCCGAAAAGGCCGGTCATCCCTCGCTTTTCAGCAGCCTTCGCGATTTCGTCTGCTTTAGAGCCTGGAACTGGCATACCGTAGTCATCAAGTCCATTCCACAAATCATCATCGGGGAGCGCGACCGTGACTTCTTCCAGATTCACAAAGGTCGGCCGATCGGCAATCGCATTGGCGCAAGCATCCATTGCAAAGCATAACCACCAAACACGGTTCCGCGTTTCCCGGTCGTTCAAAGTTTGAGTCTTGACCACGTTTGGTGACGCTCGCTTGTGCAGACGCAATTCGTGGGCCATTCGAACAGCCTATAATCATAAGATCTGAATGGAGGTTACCGTATCAAACGGGAGATTTGCATATACGTACCATACCAGAATACATCCAACCAGAGCTCGGTCTCCCACTACCCACAGCGTAAAGTGAAAGCACAACGAGGGCCACAACGCTGCTTATACAGGGCTCATCCATACAGGCAGCAACGAGGCGCTTCGCGCGGGCAAAGAAGAAATCCGCCTCAGGAATAGCACCTTGAACAGCATCGAGCGGCAAATCCGTTCCGGAAATGAAGTCTGGAACTCCTTGATATGAAGGTGGAGACGACTGGGAGCTATCTGGGGTCGTAGCCGCTGGCGATGCGCCATTGCGGGAGGTTGTGAGATCTGGAGCCCGTCCGGATATGGGTATCCCCAGTGACTTGGCAATGCAGACAGCTTGAGCGTACATGCTGTTTAACAACAGAGGGTTTTGTCGGTGGGCGTTGCGCCGAAAGCTGGGGTAGTGTATGGTTGGTGTGAAACTAGAGGGATACGCAAAGTAGATGTCGAGGAGATCATATCTGCCGGAGGGTGAGAGATGTGACCATCATCTCTGTCTGGTGTTTCAGCGATTTAAGATTAATTCGTTTTGTACACACCTCACTTTCATCGGCGAGACAAGGCGATTCATCAGTGAAAGATTCTCTTCACTCGGATTTAAGCTCGCGCCTTCGAAAAACTCCTCTACAATTGAGTTCGAGGCTGATGCGTATCCTTCAGGATGATGAGCGTCGGGAGCACCCCAAGGTGGTGAAATATTGTCGCTATCAAACCGCGATTCAAGGTATTGGTCGACGGTGGATTCGGTTGACTGTCCTCCGCTGGCTGTATCACGTCGCTCCACCTTGGGCCCTGGGAAAGATGATGTTGCGTTCGGGGTCAAAGGTCGACCTGAATCATCCAGGCCCAATGGGTGCAAGAAGTCCGCGGCAAAATCAAGATGGCTGGAAGGTAGGCCGCCAGATGGACGAGAATTACTATTCCCTTCCCCATGCATATTGATTGTTGGGGGAGAGGTGGGAGTCTCTCCAATAATGTGAGGTGTGTTGTCCAGCATCGGAAATTGGCCATCCGCACCGGAAAATTCGGGATCGGCACGCAAACTGAACGGTGAAAAGGCTACACTGGGTTCTGTCATTCGCCTGCGCTTCGCATTCGGGGGTGCTACGTTGCCGAATCCTTCCCCATTTTGAGCATCGCCCGAGTGCGATTGCAACATTCTGGAGAGAATGTCGTTCGGCGAGCTTCCATTGACGTCGGGAAGTCCATAGAGGCCGCTTGCATCCGCTTCGGGACCGGTGGCAGCAGGGATGGCGTTGCGGAAGGCAAACTGACTTCTAAGCTGTGCTGATCCAGCATGGTCCCCAAGTAGAGACTCCAAGGGTAATGGTAGACCTCTGAGGGTACGCACCCGTGGAGTTTGTGAAGATGTGAGAGATGCGGGCGCAAACGGTGTCCCTAACATATGATCAACGTTTCCGGTCAGTCCTAAAATGCCAGCACTCGATTGAGTTCGTCGGCGAGGTCCCGAGAACGGATTGGCCTTGAGATCTATTTCACTTTGGTCTCCAACGCTGGACACCCCAGAGAGCGTCGTCGCGGGTCGGCGAATGGCGTCTGAATACGAATGTGCAGTAAGGGACTAAACTCGCAAACTTGACACACGGGACATTCTTACTTTGAGTTTCAGAACGATCAAACTCCATACCCGAACCATCCGGTGTTATCCTCGGATCCGTTGACGATCGTCGTAACGCGTTGGCAGAACTCCTCTTGGAAGAGCTCGCAGACATTGGGGTGGAATCATCGCCTCCCGACAACGGCTTCAGTCCGACAATCCCTTGTTGTTTCGCGAAAGGGTTTCCACCCAACAGAGCTTCCACTTCGGCGGCGCTTACAAGGCCAGGCATATTGCCATTGGGGTAGAATTCCTCTGGGTGCATGGCGACGTCCGTCGACGGTGGAGGGGTTGCGGTGGAACCAACGTACGAAGCCAGGTCGAACGAAAAACCATTCGGCGCCCTTGTGCCGCTTGCAAGAAGCGTAGAGTCCAGGCCCATGGGGAGGTCGAGGGCCAGGTCATCCCCGAACAACCCCACATTCTCAACAGCCATGCCATCCATATGTTCTGGCACCGCGTCCAGGGGGTCATAGTCCGATTCCCCGCCATTCGATCCTCCAGATTCAGATATGGGAGGGTACGTCTCCAAGAGGTTGTCGGACTGGGATCGCTTCGTGTGGGTTGTGGGAAGGTTCGGTTCTGCTGGTGGGGACATTTCGAGTGAAAAGCGCCTGTCCGACGGTCTCGACGGTTGAGAAAACGCGTTCATGATTCGCTTTTCCTCGATTGCATTCAGGTCCGTGGAACGTCGCTTCTTCGACTTGCTGCTACTTTGAGCAGTTGAACCTCGACGAGACCCTGATCCTGAAGTCCCCGACGTCGACGCTTGCGGGTGATTTCCCAACAATGACCGTAGAGAGCTCACGGCGGGATCTTCGAGCAGCTGGTTGAGGCCGACGCCCTTGGAGGACAAGACTCCCTCGATTTGGCTCAGGCTGGTAATTCACGCACACCATCAGACACAGAGCCCACGCCGTGAAGGAGTGAGATACATACCGGGATTCCAGGGCTACGATGTATGCCGCACGAGACTCCTTCTTCCTCGCGGACCTCGTGTACTCGCAAGAGCGTGCTGCCCGTTTACAACTATCAGAACGATGGACACAGTTGGACAGTGGCTTTCCCGAGGATGAGAACCGTTCTCTTACTTTGCGCATGGCTTCTGCCCGTCACATCTCTTTTTATTGCGATGGCAGCTGGGGAGGAAGAAGGAAGAAGTTGGAAACGGATTCAGCTTCCGATGTGGGATGCCGTAGTCCACAATTCGATCGCAGCAAGGCACAACATGCGAGAGCATGTGGTATACGCGACCCGCCGTCTCTACTTCCAGAAACTTGTTCTAACAGCCACATCTCAACTTCGTGATGTGCAGGTTGCGAGACCTGTTCCTCCCCCTGTTCCGTCTCCCACACTCACTTATCACACGCCTGTCCTATCCGTTTACTCTTCTGCCCCGTCGGATTCCCGTCCATGTCCATCTCGTCCTCTTCGTCGCACGAGTTGTCGTCCATGGTCAGTCCCGCCGGTTTGACCGAGGCCTCTCTCCCGCGGGTCTGCTGCTTCGCATCTGCCCCGGCGAGGATGGAGTTGTTTCGACTGGCGAGAAAGTTCTGTACGGCCGCCAGCGACGTGGCAGGGAAGGAAGGTTGCGTGGATGTTGAGGCACCACCTCGTCCGGCAGAAGGCGGTCCAGGTCGTCCCCCGACGGAAAGGCGGCGAGCATCGTTAAGGGAATTGATTGAGACGCCCGGTTTGGGTATACTGACGGAGCCCTTGGGTGCGCCTTGACCGGTGTCAGCAGCGAACGTCCCAGGGCCTCCACCGACGATGGAACCGTTTCGATTAGGCTGGTTGGAGAAGCGGGCTTGAAGGTCTAGGACAGATGGGTAGCCGGTTGCCGATTGCATCAGCTGGTCCGGGTCCATCGGGAGTGTTGGTCGGTGTGGTGGTCAAAAGGTCAAAACATCGTGGCCAGAACAGAATCCGGGAGACAGGTCGAAGCAAAATTGGCAACACCAGCACCTCGAAAGGAGGTCTTCGGTGGATTCGGGAAGTACAATCAATCAAATAATTTAGACTTTTGCATTTCCTGGTGCGTAAGTAGAGGAGCTCTCGTTATAAGGAAGCGCAAAGTTGGGAAACGTTCCCGCTGAGTCTCCGTTTTGCCGAGCCCGATTCCGCAAAGTTCCGAACACGTTGATTCACACATATCAAGCGAAGCAGAACAGCCTTTCAATTTCACGAAGACAAAATTTCGAGGGAATGCATAAAAGCTATGGAAATAATAGTACGTCCACGGTACAACTGATCAAAGTCCATGATGGTCCCTTTACTCCTTCAACAGCGCCTCGATGTCGGCAACCATGCCCTCGGGGGTGGACACGGAGGTGTAGCGAGCGGTCACGACACCATTCTTGTTGATCAGGAATTTCTATAGATGGCGATGCGGCACAACGACACGATTGACGAGGATAAAAAGAGGGCGACATGAGAAGGGAACATCATTGATGTTGAGTCGAGGGCGCAGCGACGGAACGATGGCGAAAGAAGAATTAACATTAAATCAGTCGCCTAACCCTAAGAGTTCGACAGGGACAACACTCTCACCTCAAAATTCCATTTGATACCCGAGAAACCGAGCCAGCTCTTCTGGGACTTGAGGTACTTGTAGACGGGGTGGGCGTTGTCGCCGTTGACCTCAATCTTCTTGGTGATGGGAAATTTCACGTTGAAGGTGCGGGAGCAGAATTCGACGACTAGCGGGAGAGTACGTAGAGAGTCAGATTACAGTTTACAGTCAGGGATCGAGTCAAACGGGAGCTTGCCGTCCTCCTTTCTAAAGTATTCTGCTCCCGGGAGAGTTCATCTCCTGCAGTTCCCCTCCGCTGGATGCCTCGGTCGACACTGTCGCGCCTAGGCCTCGGTTTGCTCCGTGAAAGAATCCTCGTTCACCTCTCTCCTCCGGCAATTCAGCCTTCGTAGTCGCGGCCTCCCGTGCTTCGCACTCCAGACCTCGGAACACTCACTTTCCTCCTCTTGACCAGGCTCTTGAGCCCCAAACTGGTTGCAGGGGAATCCGAGGACGACGAGACCTCGGTCGGCAAACTTCTCGTGGAGCTCTTCGAGCCCTTTGTACTGAGGGGTAAAACCGCACTTGGAAGCGACGTTGACGATGAGGACAACCTTTCCACGGAAATCGGTGAAGTTGATGGGCTCGCCCTTTGCGGAGACGGCAGACTTTTTCATGTTCCGCGGGTTGTTGATGGCAACGAGGGCGGGCGACGAGGGAATGAGATACAGTGAGACGATTCCGATGGAAGAGCATCGCATTACCCGAAAAAAGAATACTCACGAGAGCGTAGAAGGTTTCGTTGTCGCCGGACATTGTACTGAGTGGCTTAGATGTGAAGGCGAATGTATTGTGGCGAAGAGGGAGCGACTTTGCGAGATGCGGAAGAGTGCTGCTCGGTGGAATACGAGAGAGAAGTCGAAGATTCGCAGCCAGAACGTTGAGGTCTTTTATGGCGTCGGGAGTCTTTCGACCGCTTTCCAGGCGGTGTGTCGGACAAGATACTTTACCCGGCAGCCCTCTCATAATTCCAGTGACAAAGAAAGAATCACGCGGCAGCGAAATGACATCGACCAACATCGCGTTCAATAAATCGAAGTCAAGCGAATATGCGTTGCAGAAGTGTGGTTTCATTCGGAAATCGGACACGCCCCTTCGTTCTCCGTGCGCAGATGGATACCACGTGCTTGAGTGACCACGGACACACTGGTCGAATATGGTTTAAGCCAACCCCCCCCGGTGACTTCTGTCAGGCCCCGCGTGTTCAGACTCCAAAATTTGGACGCCCGCCTCGTGTCTTCCTTGTTGGGTGCTGTTATTTTTAGAGCAATACAATATTGGCCACGGTGTAGCCGCGCATGTTTCAACCAGATCACACTTTTTTTGCTCCATTTCAAGTGCCCTGCTCGCAATGAACCTGATTTTGCCCTTGTTTACTTTTTTGGACGCACCCTGCTTTTACTGTAACCAATATTATTCTGCACTATTTGAATCTTTTTCAGGGGGCACATGGTGAAGCAGTATTGCCCAGAAGGTGCCGTTGGGGGGATCCCAGGCTAGGTGAACTGACATTGGCACAAATTGCTCACTGAGCAAGAGAACGCTTCTGGGGGACTTACGTGATTGTAAGGAAGCCCTGTTAAGCCACTCTGAATACAGTGCAGTGGCCATCCATTACAGTTTACACCAAGGTCACCCATGATAATCGTGCTCTTTCAGACCAGAGCCAATGCAGGAAGCATTCCGTTCAGAATGGTTGTACCAAGTGACATCAACAAATTTTATTTCAGCCACCAATTCCCTAGCCAGTAACAAATTGGACCTGTGACACTGAACTTGGCAAGGCACCTCAAGAGCTATCATCACAGCTCATTTATCATTGGCTCCACACTCTGACACACAGACACCATGTGATTTTGTTGACACTGCTTTTATTTTACATCCATGCAGCAGCTCATATAGCACCAAATGAGGAGATTTCGTGTATGGTTTGCGCCAGTGACTTCAAAACAGAAATGCAATTGGATTTGGGATGCTCATCTGTTGATCCAGCCTCTCTCTGTTACAAAGCTGGCCTTATGTGGTGAAGTCTGTCACCATAGCTTCAAGTGACATCCAATGACATGGTATATATAGTGTGAGGTGTTAGGTGCTGTGCCACTACTGTGGTCACGAGATTAGATGTGTGCACCTGCAGGACGTGCCCTAAGTTTGGCGTCATGATCCTGCAGGTGAGTTCCATGTATAAACCAACTCATCATGTACTTCTAATGATATAAGCACAATCCTGCAGTTTACAAGCTTGTGCAGCTCACCTAGGTTGTGTAGCAAAGTCAGTCAGATGCCAAGTTCTGCGCATAAAGTCCACATTTGACAATCCATACCCACAAAATCAGCTAAGGTCTAAGCATGTGCTGTACTCTTTCTTTTGGACATCATTTGTTTTTTTGGGGGGGGGTTATTTCCAGATAGAGGGCTGGTTCTGTTGTGGAGCCACCTGGACACTGCTATGACCTAGTACAGGATTCAACACAACATTACCTCCATTTAAATGCACCCACCACACTCTTCACAGGTAGAAGATACTGCATGGATGCCTTCACCATCTTAGGTATCTGATGTGTGTCTTGAATCCCATGCATACCCACTGTGAGCCTGACCTCCTTACAGTGACGTTCCCACATACCTTGGAACACCATTTCCCCAGTTGCTGCTGATTGTGTTGTCCTCAACCTTTTGGTTACACCCACCACATAGTGTCAAGAGCTGCAACCACGTGAAATGCAACATTTGGATTCTTGACGCCACCAAAGGGCAGTGATCAGTTTTGCAAGGCATTGGCAGGTCTAGAAATTAATGCGTTATAAACTGTGGCTTCATGTTGTAATCACATGACATGCAATGGTGACTCCCAGTGCTTCAAGTGACGACTGATACTACAGAGTGATGGTTTCCTATTATTAGAAGTCATGCCCTGACAAACTTTCAAGAAGTTCGAGTTTGCTTCAATATTTTCAAAGCAAACTTGAACTTGAATGGGGTTGTCAGGGTGTTCAGTGTTCAGGGGATGAATCAAACACAAACACAAATGGGGGACATGTTCTTATTCAAGTTGCACAAACAGTTTGCAAATCAATTCAAGGAAATATCACTGTACACCTCTATAGAGCTATTTTAAAATGCTGCCTTGAAATACCAAACGTCTTGAAGCATGGCGATTGCAAGGGAATGGGGGTGAGTCACTCCATCCTCATTCCGCATCACTGAGGAAGCAACACACCAGTGCCCAATCAATCATGGCATCATCCTTGTCTTCACCAGTGCTCATCACTTCAGATGATGAGATCATGTCAGATGGGGAGGAGGAAGTGATGTTGGGTGGTGCCAAACCATGGGCCGACCACTCAAAGGACATCAATACACACAACCCCACAGAAATGATTGGACAAAAGCAGGCACAATGGCAGGAGGGATCAAAGTACAACAAGTTCTTCACTTTTTGGGATGCTGGTGCCAGAAAAACTGTCATGGACATTGATGATCATTTTACACACTATAAGTGTAAGAAATGCAGGTGAGATTCAATTTTCTGTTGCATCAAGCATCACTACATTTGCACTGATGTTTCTACCAGGACTAAATTGAAAAAAAACTCATCAAGCACAACCTCCAATTGCTGATTCCACCTTCAGCAACACACCAGAGACAACCTGGAAACCAGGACGCTCCTTGGCATAAAGAAAACAAAAGAAAAGTGCATTTCTGCATTTTCGAACAATGCCCGTGATGGTTGGCCATGGGAAAACTCAGTGCCAGTGAGTTTCCATCAAAAACAATTTTCTTTGGGAATTCTGCTCATCCAAGGTCATGCCTACTTGCGCGTAGGAGTACTCTACTGAAGTGTTCTACCTTGAGCTCTCCAACGTCATTAAACTCCTTAACCTGCCATACGCCATTCCAAAACACCCGCAGTTCCATTGTTTCTGCAGAATTTTTGCACCCATCACTAGTCAAATTCAGCTCCAAGGGTGTCAAACACACTATTGACAAGGACTTTCAGAGTGAGTGTAAGAAATTCAGTGAGGAGTTGAAAGTGAGTGTTTGGTCAATCACAATTCCCATTTTCATTGAAAAAGCATATTCTAACTTTTCTGGGTGCTATTTTGTCATGCAGAACGTTGATTCTAAGATTGCCATCACAACAGACACATGTGTCACACTGACATCCACTAATGTGAAGTATATAGTGTAGTATGAGTGTTGGGTATTAGCTGCTGTGCCACTACTGTGGCCGCGGGTTTAGATGTGCACACCTGCAGGACATGCCCTAAGTTTGGCATCACGTTCCTGCAGGTGAATTCTATGCACATTACGTCTTGCTATGTCCATCTCATTGTATATACATGTTCCTGCAGATTACAGGCTCGTGCAGCTCACCTAGGTTGTGTACCACTCATAGGCTGCTCTGTCTTGAGTGGACATACTGGCCATAAGTTTTGTGAAGTCAATGTACGGGTGTGAGGCCACTTGCAAGGGTGGTGCTACAGGGAGGAATGGATGGGAAGTGGAGTAGGGTGCAATAGGACGCTGGGTGAGGGTGGGGTATTTTCGGGAATGAGAACTTCATGCCCAGCTCGAAGTGTGGTACCAAAAGATAGCCCTGATATAGGAGAATGTGGGAAAATTCCAAAAACATGGATTGGAAATGTATTGGTGGTGTGGTGGGCAATACAATTGTGATGGGGTGGGTATTTTTGGGAATGAGAACTTCATGCACAACTGCAAATGTGGTACCAAAAGATAGCCCTTATATAGGAGAGTGTGGGAAAATATTAAAAATATAGATTGGAGATGTATTGGTGGTGCGGTGGGCAATACAAATGTGATGTTGTGGGTATTTTTGGGAATGAGAACTTAATGCATAGTAGCAAATATAGCATAAATAGAGAGCCACTATGCAGGAGAGTGAGGGAAAATTGCAAAGTTTTGGTTTGGTGAGGTATTGATTTCATGGTGGGCCATAGAGTTGTGATGTGACATGTATTTTTGGGAAAGAGAACTTTTACCAATCTTGGAACCATTTATGGGCACTTATAAATTTGCATGTTATAAGATCTATTCACAATGCTGTGTGTTTATCTACAAACATCTATTTGAAGGGACGTCATATGCAAGTTCAAGGATATCTTTTGCTATGGATGGGCAACGGGACACAATGTGCGTTGAAAGTGTAGTAAAGTTCATGCGCGTTTTTGACTTACGTTTTGTATTTGTAGCTTGACACTGGAGTGTTCGGAATATTCCCACTTGACTGCCTTCAACTTGATGATGAGGTTTCAACTCAACAGTTGCACAAAAACAGGGTGACTCATAGATATGAGTCAAGAAATGATGTCACAACTACCAAGGTTCTGTCTTTGAGACAACAAATGCAAGCAATGTAGACGAAATTGTACAAAAACAAGCAAATTGTAGCTTCAATATGAAACTTGGCTTCAATTGAGTGCGCCATATGTCATACATACATCTGTTGTATATAATTGAGGTGAAAAAGTGCACACATTCAAACTAGTCCATGATGATTTCAAGTTGAGCCAAGCCATGAGGCAAGCAAAACTGACTTCCAAATTGAGTTATGCTCTGCAGTGAAAATGTTCAAAATCTGATTTTGTAGACCATAGCAACCCCCTTGGAACAGTTCCTCAAGTCATTTTCAAGTTGAACCCTTTTGAATAAGTGCACTTTTGTGCACAATTATATGCCATATGGCTTCAAATCTGCTTTGAATTGGGGGTTGCAACTCTCAGGGTGTGTAGCTATTGTAATTCACAAAACATAATAAGTTGTATGTAATTCTGGCATACCACCTGTGCCCTTGCATCAACAACTGTTCCACAGGTGGCTGTGGTCGTGGGTCAGCCACCCAGACACTCCAGTGAACACGGGACCGAAATTCATGGACATCTCACAATTCAAACAAAGGTGAAGCGGATCCATTTCTGCATCCGTAATTGAACAGAGACAGACTCGATTGCCCTCAGATTACCCTGTATTCAGCACCGAACAAACAAGACTGGAACCGCTTGATAGTTGCAAGCAAACAACACATCAAACAACGCGTCTGAGAGAGCTTTTCAGCAATCATCGATAAATGGGAATCTCTGTCAAAGGAATGGGAAGGGCTTGACAAAGATCCCAACAATGTGACCGTGGATTTGGAAACTTTCATCATTAGGGTTAGGGTTAGGGTTAGGGTTAGGGTTAGGGTTAGGGTTAGGGTTAGGGTTAGGGTTAGGGTTAGGGTTAGGGTTAGGGTTAGGGTTAGG